>JAAEAF010000757.1:0-203819 GCA_011037195.1 Triatoma infestans
TTCTCTTACTTCTAGTAAGAGGAAGTATTGTAATCGTGTCAAATGTTCGATATTGAGTTTTCACCGGAAGTATCCGTTTTAAGGTCTTGGACCCCTGAGTCCAAAAAAGTGGTTTTTAGCAAATGGTGTGTATGTGTATGTATGTGAACAGAATAGCTCAAAAACGAAAAATGGTAGAAATTTCAAATTTGATATTTTTTTTTTGGTATCACTATGGGATACGACAGTAGGCCAGCGGTCAAATTTCCTCAACCGGAAGTACCATATTACTAAAGGATTTTTTTTTTTCACTTTTTCGCGATTTTCTCGAAAATGGCTCCAAACAATTTTCTGTAAACTTTATATGTCAATTACACTTACAAAGATCTACACAATTTTTATTTGAAACATTTCTCCGGGAAAATAGATTTGCCACACATACCGGCACTTTTAGGATGGTGGGTTGTCCTCTAAAGTGCTTTTCAATTTACTATACAATTCTATCATCTAAATAATATTAATTAGAATTAAATGTGTTGTTGAAATTTCGTGTTTGAAAAAAAAAATCGGATGACCGGAAGTGCATTTTTAGTAAAAATGTATTTTTCGGTTTTCTGTTGTGTTTTTTTTTTTATTTTCTTGCAATTTTCCTAAAAAAAGGGTTCCGACGATTTTCTTTTTAAACTTGGTATATCAACGACTCATATAAAGATCTACACAGCTTTTATTTAAAACATTTCTCTGGAAAAATTCATTTAAGGGCATTTTTAGGGGTGAGAGGTGAGGTTAGGTTTTCCTCCAAACTGCTATCATAGTTGATTATATACAGTTCTACCATCCAAACAAAATTAATTAATTAGAAATAAATAGATGGCCAAAATTCTGAGTTTCAAGAAAATAAGTAAACCAGAAGTGCGCTTTTACTGAACTTATTTTTTTTTTTTCAGTTTTCGACAAACTTCAACGAATTTCATGAAAATTTGGTACACAAACTATAAAATTTGTCAATTACAATTTTGAAAACTGGAGTAAGAGAAAGTTGTATGAGTGTTTCACACTAGATTTTATTTTAATCAATAAAGCGAAATAAAAATTGCAACCTTACTATGTTTAGATTTTATAACCTACAAGTGGAGGTAATTTTCATAATTTTCATTAAAAAAACCACACACGGCGGCGTTCTTTTATTTTGTTTATTCACTTAGTTCTAATTTATAAATTTTCTTTAAAGTAGAACGTTTTGATGTAAGTGTACTTAATATCATAATTGAACCATGCAAAGAAGTTGAAAAAAATAAATAAAAGTGATTGGTCCATATATATATATATAGTTCGTCATTTTATATTGCTTTGTATACCAAGATTTAAAAAAAAATGTTTTTTTTTTAGAGATAACATAAAAACGATGTGTGTGTGTGTGTGTGTGTATGTGTGTGTGTGTGTGTGTGTACCTGAAAACTTGTATTTCCGGTGAAATCTCAATTTCAAGAAATCTGACGCCATCGCAACAGCAATAAAAAAAGAAATTTTATGCAGAACACACTTACACGACTCTTATTTACATGATTACAATAATTATTCACAAATTTTCCTAAACCTTGGAGTTTTTGCTGAAAATACAAATTGCAAAAATTTATCGGGATGAACCGGAAATAGTATTTTTTGGCCAATTCCTAGCATAAATCTTAAAATAATAAAAAGGACAGCAAAAAACGTATTCTGTCAAGCCCTAATTAGTGAACTAGTTCAAAATATCAAATTTGGAATTCTAGTAGTGAATTCTAGTAGATTTAATGAATCTTAAATCTATATAGGTAGTATAAATATAACTGTTTCGTGGGTTCCTGAGTTCGAAAAATTTATTTTAGTTAATGAATGTTTTTTGTTTTGTGTATAACTCAAAACCGTTGAGTTTGGATTGATAAAAGTTCAATCATATTGTAACGCAGCCAGTGGTGCCATCTAGGAGAGATGGCAGGTACCTAAGGTTCTCCTAGATGGCACCACTAGCTGCATTACAATATTATTTGATGAAGGATTGAATGATATTTACATTTACTAGCCCTAACAACATTTTTAACAGATAATATAAAACTAAAGTTACATAAATAAATACAGAAAGCATTTGTTACGATATCGGAGATATATTTTCCATTTTAGCCTGCTTCTTTTTGTGGTCATCGACCGGTTTCGGACGTTCGTCCGTCATCACATTGTTTTGACAAAATTCTGTTCTGGGATGACTACAAGTTTTTTTTTATACTTCTTGCAGACTATCACGAAAAATATCCTCTGATGCTTTTCAGCTCTGCGGATTCAACCACAACAACAATTTGTTACGGGGTTGGTCATTGTTGCTGTGTTCCATAGAATAAATAATGGCTATCTTTAATAAATTCCTAAAGTAAGACCCTAAAAAGGATAGTGGTAGTTAAGTGGACTATGGGAGCTAATTTATTTGAGGCTCAGGAATATTCGTATGTTCCAACTTCATGCAGGCGAGCCAGCATCAACAATTCTCGCTGTTCAGCAAAACAAACAATGCGGTTTATCCCCAATATGATGTGTGTAGCACTTTCGAAGTGCTATGCTACTTTCATTGAAGACTTATAAAGTTATTTTATACTGTTTTACTTTCCTTTCTCCGAGTAATACTTGAAACCAGTTTTGAAATTGAAAAGCTCTCTAAAGGCGCGTTCTCCATGAGTCAAGTTTAGTTGTCCGATTTTAGTTGATCAGCAAAAGTTGAATGCGACTTGAATCAGTTTTTGTTTAATACGTTTCAACTGAAATCGATCAAACCGTTTGAATAACGACACGGAGCACTCTATGAGTTGAAAGCAAACTGAGAGGCCAATTGGACGATCTGGAGGTTCACACTTGTCAATACTTGAAAGTTGGCGGGTTCAACTGAAAGATGCGTCATACTTGAACGATAAAGTTTGACTCGGTCAAAATTTTGTTGATCCACAAAAAAGTTGATCAACTTTATTGAAAGAAAAGGTTCTCACTAGGTTTTTTTCATTCAACTTCTGTTGACCAACTAAAATCGGTCAACTAAACTTGACTCGTGAGAACGCGCCTTAACCATCCTATGAATAATTGATACACAGATTTCAATAATAATAATAATAATAATATTCATATAATTGTATTTCTTCATATATTATTTAATTAATTTTGAATTTTCTTTATATTTTCTAGGAAGTCCTTGGACGGTATTAGTGATGAGTGGGGGACCAGGACCTAAAATGGCCGCTCTTGGGGAGGCTGTCAGGCTGGTCCCTGTCGACTTGACTACGACTTTTAAAATTTCAGCTGTTGGGTTTAGTGCGGAAGATGTTAATGCAAATGTTATTAGTAAGTATTTACAATATTTTTTTTTTTTTTTTAATATTTCTAAAAAACAATATTTAAAAAAATTGATGAGTAACCCAAAAATAAAATATATTTATATTTATTTGAAAATACTTTCAATCGCATTCTATAAATTGTCTGTAATGAGAAACAAATTTTGGTTCCAAAATTTATAAAATTTCGAGTCGCTGAATGCTCAAAATTCTAAAAAAGCATTTTTTAATTAATTATGAGCATCTGTGGCCGCGTAAGAGGCAGGTCAAAATCGTAAAGAAAAGCATTGCATACAATTCCCATTTTCCGTATATATTTGCTACTTAAGTTGCCACATAAAAAGTAAAGAAAAAAAAGTGGATGTGAAAGGCATTAAAGTTCTTTTATCATATAAACGAGTAATATAGGAAGTAGTATGAAGTGAAACCGGTCATTTCATATGTTACAATTTAATAGATAACTAGCAAATTTTGAAGGGTTTTCCGTGCTGCAGAAGAAATGTGTAAGCCAAATATTTTTAAGCCATTTTGTTGGTTTGTTTGTTATCAGTCTTAAATTTTTCTCTGTTACTGTTTCCCCAATAAAAGTTCATTGCATTAGGGCCAATAAACATATACATATATCTTTTCGAGATTGAGAGTTGGGTGCGTTTTATAGATCTTATGAATCGGTTGTTTGAGTATTTGGTTTTTATATGAACTACTTTTTGGTACGTATTATTAGTCGTACCTAAATCTAACACTGATAATGTGATGTAATACTATACGAGATTTAAGCAGTTCATTTCCAATTCTCGCTGCGCTTTCAGCCCGATTTTAACACAGAACTGTTTATTTCTCCATTTTTTGTTTGTTTTTGTTTACGTTCCTATTCAATCATTTACATAATTTAAACATTCATCAGTGCTTATTTACATTTTGCTTGGAGGATGAATTTCTCAATAATTCACCATCATTGAAGATAAAAATTTTGAAAATGAAATTTATACGCAATATACGTTTGTGTTCAAGAAAAAATGTATTATATTTCTCCTAAAAACTATTAGACTACGCTGTGATCTATTTTCTTTAGATCTCAGATAATAATTTTTTTTTTTTTTTCCAGCCAATGTTATTCATTTACTAATTTCAAAAACCATTTCCTGCTTTTGTGTTTTGTAATAAAATAAAATAATAGTAAAATAGAACAAAAGTTATAAAGGAAATCGAAACAATTTGAAGTTTAATGGCCTTACCAAAGGCAAAGGTGACTATGCGGGGTCATGCTCGTATCTGACCCATAACAGAACATAGAAAGTGTACTGGTTGGTACAAGACACCTACTTGTAGCACGGCATCGTAAACCTTCCTTAAAAAAAAAAAAAAAATAACACACGTAACACATTGAATGTGTTAATTAAAGCTATAAAAGAAAAATTTCCTCAATATAAAATAATAGCTAAATGGCGCTATCAACTTACCTTAGTTGATACACAAAAAAAGGTAAACCTGAAAGCCCTTGGAGGTTGTTAATATTTGTTTGAGATTGTGGTAAAAGTGTTAGTGAACCGGCATATCTGATTCTTTCGATAAGCATCTAACTTATCTTTCAATTGTATCAGAGAATCCATTGTGTATGAAACAAAGTGTACTGCTTAATACATTCCCGAGAGGAAATAAATAAAATCAGCAAATTTATGTTCAAAATTTCATTAAAAAAAAAAAAAAAAAAATATGTGGTGTGATACACTCACACAACTTTCTCTTACTCCAGTTCTCAAAATTATAATTAACAAATTTTATAGTTTGTATACCAAATTTAATGAAATTCGTCGAAAACTGAAAAAAAAAAACTGTCCAGTAAAAGCGCGCACTTCCGGTTTACTAATTTTCTTGAAACTCGGAATTTTGGCCATCCACTTATTTCTAATTAATTTTGTTTGTATGATAGAATTGTATAATCCATTATGATAGCACTTTAGAGTAAAACATAACCCAACCCCTCCTCCAAAAGTGCCCTTAAATGAATTTTCCCAGGGAAATGTTTCAAATAAAAGTTATAGATCTTTGTATGTTTAGTTTATATACGAAGTTTCAAGAAAATCGTCCGAGCAATTTTTGAGAAAAACGCGAAAAAATGGAAAAAATCATTCAGTAAAGTGGTAAAGTTAACTCACTTCCGGTTATCCGTTTTTTTTCAAAATCGGAATTTCAACAACATATTTAATTCTAATTAACATTATTTAGATGATAGAATTGTCTAATAAAGTGAAAAATAACACTTTAGATGAAACCTAACCCCCACCCCATCCCCATAAGTGCCCTTAAAAGAATTTTCCCAGAGAAATGTTTCAAATAAAAGTTGCAGCTCTTTGTATATGTAGTTGATATAGTAAGTTTAAAGAAAATCGTCGGAGCCGTTTTTGAGAAAATTGCAAAAATGTAATAAAAACAATTAGTAAAGTGGTACTTCCGGTTGAGGAATTTTGACAGATAACGTAGTGTTAGATCCCATGGTGATACCTAAACGGAATATCATGTTTCAACTTTCTACGTTTTTTCGTTTTTGAGCTATGCTGTTCATATACACACGCGCGCGCACATACACAGAGACCATTTGCTAAAAACCACTTTTTTGGACTCAGGGGACCTCAAAACGGATATTTCCGGTGAAAACTCGATATCGAAAATTTTACATGATCAAATTACTAGGAATAAAAGAAAGTACAAATTAACAGGTACTACAATTTTCATTATACTTTCGAATCCAGGAGAATAAATTCAAAAACCTCTTTGTAAAATTACACTCCGATTAATTACTGATTTTCTTCAAATTTGGAATTCTAGCAATGCTTCAATTGTATATTAATATTATGTAAGTAGCAGCACCATAAATTGTACTGTGTACTGAGTGCTGTATTGTAAACGAAAGTTTAACGCTACTGTTTCCTCCCCCCCAGAACTACCCCCCAAAAAAAAAATCAATTTCCCCGGGAATATATTTCAAATGATAGATATTTTATGTGTGCAGATGTATACAAAGTTTAATGAAAATCGTTGAATCTATTTTTGAAAAAAAAATCGCGAAAAACTGAAAAAAACATTCACTAAAGTCGCGTTTCGTGTTGATGGATTTTGCCGGAAATCTTCATGTAAGAAGACTAGGTAGGTGGTAGTACCTAAACGGAATACAAAATTTGAGCTTCCTGCTTCGTTTTTGAGATATTTTGTTGGAACAGAGATAGAGCGAGACCATTCGCTAAAAATAATTTGTTCATATTCAGGGTAAGCTCAAAACATTATTTACGATGAAAACTCAATTTCCAAAATTTTGACACATTGCAATACTTCCTCTTACTAGTAAGAGTAAGTAATAATCCGTTTTTTAAAGAAAATTTGTCAGTTATTTGAGAATTGCAGTAACAGTAAGTTATTTAATCCGAAAGATTATGAAAGCAACGTAAGAATAATAACTGTCATTGTAGGAGGTGCAATAAATAGAAGTAAGATCCGATCATAAAAAGAAATTGGTTTATGAAATAGATACAACAAAATGAAAGTTTTTTTTTCTTTTCTTTTATTATAGTAATAGTAAATAGTAAAATACATTTTTTTAGTTCAATAATTTTTTATGAATGGCCTTTATTTTTTGAAAACATTTATTAATTGTTCCCCTTCTTTAATCCATTTTCAGATAATTTCTAATAAACAAAATATTATCACTTTTTTTTTAGGTCCATCTAAACGTATTCTTCAGTCATCTGTAATAGGCGAAGGAAATGGATTGTTTAGGGTTGAATTTGTACCAACTGAAGTTGGAAGTCATGTAGTTGAAGTAAGCGTTGGTGGAGAAAAACTGCCTGGAGGACCTTTAGTGGCCAAAGTTTATAATTCTTCGTTAATCAGAGTAACCGATGTTGCTAGTGGTGTAGTTGGGCAGCCTTGTCAGTTTAGAGGTATGTTTGTAAATTAAAAAAAAAAAAATTAATTTATTATTAATAAAACAAATAGATATTTATGCCTGATCTTTTTTTTTTTTGTTTTGTTTTAGTGGATGCTTCACAAGCTGGCGAAGGACAATTGGAAATTTCAATAAATGAAGGTGAAGTTCCTAATCATGTGACAGTTGTCGGTGGTGGAAGATGTCTTGTTAATTTTACACCAGAACAGAATAAACCTCATCTTATTGATATCAAATTTAATGGGGAAACAGTACCTGGTAAATATTGTTTTAAACTTTAGTTTGTTAACAATGTTAAAATTGAAGAAACTCTTTAAGAAAGTTTATATTGTTTACTATTATATAATAACTATTATTATGATTATTATTATTATTTTTAAACTAGGTTGCCCCTTTGTGTGCTCTGTGGCTGATACTAGTAAAGTGTCAGTAAATTTAAGCAGCCTAGAATTGATACCAATCAATCAACCGGCAAAGTTCCACATGACAGTGGATAGTTCCGGTTCAGCAGAGCTTGCCGTTTCTGTTACTGGTCAGTAATTATCAATACATGCAAAAATTCCATGGTTATAAAAATTTATCCTTTACTTAAATTACATCCTTTACTTTATATTATATTTATAAGAATGTATACTTTAAAATTGACATTAGATTTGCTTCTGAACTGTGTGACTTCCAGGATATTGTATTAATGAGAATTAAATATGTAGATAATAATTAAATTCTGAGTTTGAAGGAAGTCTATTGAATTGAAAGTGTGATTTCTTTATCTTATTTTTTTAGTTTTCCGTGATTTTTTTTTATAACTACACCTGCTTGAAATACTAATTACTGATTTCAAGATTGATCATTTTTCTTTTTTAACTTTTTCCCAAGAATATTATCTTAGCACGTTCTGAGAAACCTGGTAAGTCACGCTAGTCTCTAGTATCAGTCATTAAGTAGGAACCAATTTAAAGAAAAATTTGTGGTTGTTGTGATTGGTTCCGCAGAGCTGGAAAGCATCAGAGACATTTTCCATGATCGCCTGCTTCTTTTTGTGGTCATTGACAGGTTTCGAGCGTTCGCCCATCATCAGGATGTTTTTGACAAACAGTGTAATAGACTGTTTGACAAAAACATCCTGATGATGACACAAAAAGAAGCAGGCTATCACGGAAAATGTGTCTGAAAAATTTATGATTTGAAAAAATGTATTGTTTACAACTAAAAGAATTGCTGTAAGAAAAAGTCGCGTGTATTGTTTTTCATACCAAATGTTTAAAAAAAAGTCAAAATTGTGGTAGTTATACTTTTGACAAGTTTCAGTCTGAATTTTAAGAAATTATGATGAGAGCATATTTTTAATGAATGTTATATATATATATATATTTTTAAGGTCAAAAATATATTTGCGTATGCACTATGGATAACATCAACTCTTTTAATTATAATTTTTTTTATTTTTATTTTATCTAATTCAAAATTTATTGCTTTGAAATGTGAGACAAAACATGTTAACTTAAGATAAATTTATTTTTAGGTCCACATCATGAATTACCTGTTCAAGTGACTGGAAATGTAATGTCCGGCTTTACTGGAGAATTTACACCTAGAACAGTTGGTCCTCATTCAATATCAGTGCTGTACAATGGCCAACCAGTGCAGGGTACACCATTTACAGCTAAAGCGTATGATGCATCTAAAGTATATGTCGGCCCATTACCACAGGGTCATGTAGGCAGTCCATTACAATTTACTGGTATGTTTTTTTTTTAATTTATTTTTCTAATTAAAAAACTTAAATTTATTGATAAACATTTAAAAATCTGTCAATTTTTTTTTTTCTTGCAACAGTTGATGCATCCCAGGCAGGTGAAGGTAATTTAGAGATAACAATCAGTGCAAGAGGTGTTAATATCCCAACACAAGTACAACCACAAGGCAATGCTAGGTTTTTAGTCAGTTTTGTACCATTAGAACCCACACAACATATTATTAGCATACATTTCAATCAAGAAGCTGTGCCAGGTTTGAATATTTTATTATTAAAGTTTTTTTTTTTTTTTTTTTTTTTTAAACTAAACTAAAATCCTTTTTTTGATCATTTTTAGGATCTCCTTTCACTGCAACAGTGGCCGGGGACTTTCCAATAGTTGGTGGCAGTTCTCTGTCCACCGCACAGTTAGGTGTAGATTCGCACTTTACAATGAGCAACGTCTCAACATCACTCGACGATATTGAAGTCACAGTTGAGGGTAAGATTTTTTTATTTTTGTAAATATTTTTTGTTTTATAATTACTTTGATGATATGTTATTTATGTTGTTATATGTTATTCCAAATTTATGTGCGATGTAAAACATTAGTTTCAATGTGGTGATGAAAAACATTTATTTAGAAAGTGTTGTAAGTTGGATAAAAATTTTGTTTACTTTAACAGTTCATTGCTATGATGTTCACAATGTTTTGAGCGCATTCCTATGTTTTATGCTACTTCCGTTCAGTGAAAATAGGGCCGCCCTTCCCCAAAATGGGGCTAAAATTCAAAACACTGAAAATAATATCCCAAAAATCAGAATATAAGAAAGGCCTAAATAAAAAATTAGGACTATTTCCTGCCATTTTTTATTGTTTTTTTTTTTTTTTTACAAAAATTGAGTCATAAAAACTAAATGCTATTAAATAAAAAGAATTGCACAAATTTTTTACTACAAACACGAATCAATATTGAATATTTTTTTGTGATTTAAAATTACGCGATATTTTTCTCTTTTAGTTTTAATTCGCCATTTTTCGTATATTGCTTTTTTAATTTTTCGCCATTTTTCAATATTTCGTTAAGTTAAACTTCGATTTTTTTTATTTTTTTTTTAAGGAACCATTTCCATCGGGCTAAATCCAAAAAATATTTATTGATTTATTTGTTTTTTGACAAAATAGTAACTATGAAACGAATTTTTCAAGTTAGTTTTAATATTTAATTATTTAATGTTTATATGTTTTTAAATTAGGATCTGCAAAAAAAAAATTTTTTCAAATTCAAAATTTCCTGATAAATTACACCCTTTTTCCATGTAAAAATACTGAGATATAAAAAATAATAATAATAAAAATTCGAAAATAAATAAACTCTTAAAAAAATCAAAAACTGTATTTTTAAAAATTATAAGTTAGTTTGTGGAAAACATAAGCGAAATATTTGTGGAAACTTTTTAAAAAGAAAAAAAATAATAGAATTTAAAACCGAACAAAATCTTCAGTTTCAAAATAGACTCAGACAAGATTAGTATGCGGAAAGGACAGGCACTAGAATAGTAGGTTCGATCCACAACAACTTTTACATGATTGACATATCTAGACAAAAACAAAGTCTCGAAAAGGTATTGGTTATAGGTTCATAAGGAATATGACTTATACAGATAATGATTAATACAGTTTCTCGCATCTGTTACTATTTCGCCACCCTTACCCATTTTTCAACTATTCTCAGTTCTTTAGTTTAAGAAGCACTGGTCTAAATCGTAAAATTATTATTACGTTTAATAGTTTAGGTAAACTTTATATAATTTTCCAAAAACCAAAATCGTTCATTGTATGTATGCGCGTTGCAGGACGATGTTAGTAGTAAAATCGATTTGTTTAAATTTTGTGTCTTTTTTGAATATGTGTTGCACATTTTGATTGCTTAGCTCCACTCTATTGCCGACCAAATATTGTTCAAAAGGAGTAAAAAATATTCCTTAATTGTGGAAGCATGATATCCGAGCATGGATAATTTCACATGAATCACATCATCTATGTATTGCACAGTAAAAACTTGATACTATCTAATTTTTTTAGTTACCGTTTGTAACAATTTTTTTTGGATCAAAATGAAAATTGCAAAGTATGGTTCGGTATCCAATGTGTTAGAATGAGGCTTCTCTTTCTAGTAAAAGTATGCCATACTAGGAAGAAAGGTTGTCATTGACGATAATGAAGTCAGAATACCTTAATTAATAGATTAGAGGGCACCGCATTCTCCAATAAAGTGATTAACTGAATCATTTATCTGTATTAGGAATTTTATATTCATACTTGATAATGTTTTTTCAAGGAGATTGTATCCGATAAATTTTCTTTTACTTGTTTCGAAACTTTATCTATCTTCAGATTAGGTTTGGCCTGTCTATGTAGAAATGTTGTAGAAAAGTTAACACTTCCACAGCTTTTTAAATTGTCTAGCCAAACCAAATTCTGATGACGGCTATACGTCAGAAAAGAAAACAGAAAAAGAAGCTTATAAAGTGGTTCTAGTCACTCTCCTGTTTTTGCGGAACTCAGCGTCTATTTTAATATATAAGGCTATAGAATTCTAATTTCCGAGCCCAAAATGAAAAATTTTACAATAATACAAACATTCAGCAGGCAATTGATAAAAGATTTATGGTTTCCGAATAGAAAATACTCTGAGCTCCAGAGAACCAGTTAAACTGTCTCTTATTTCATAATATAATTTCAAATTACTTGAATAGAGCAATTATTTTGAAATCTACTTCAATAGTGGTTAAGTGAAACCTTTTTACTTTCTCTTTCTCCTAGTAAGAGATAGTATTTTTTATATTACAAAGATATATTTATTGAAATTTCTTCCATCTAAAGTTGTTTACTTACTCTTAACATCGACAAAGTTGTTCAAAATAAATGATTTGCATTACTTGCATGTAGTATGTAAACCTGAAAAAATTGCGGGATGAAAACATTGCATCACTTTTTTATTTTTGCAGAAAAAAAAAATAATGAATAAACATGTATCATCTTCCAAAGAAATTGGTTCATTTGACCAGGTACATTCATTCAGTTTTAGAATGCCTAATATTTCGCTGTTTCCTTTTTTAAACGAGTAACTTTTTGGGAAGTAAAAGGAAAGTAAAAATGTCCCAAGATTACTTGGATTAATGCTCATGCTCGTGGATGGTTGAACATCGGAATGAATTTTCACATTGCTTCGAGGAAACATCCACAAATTACTTTGTAATGTGCGGCCTGGCACTGTCGTACACCAGTTCAACAATTGGGCCACTTAGGTCGTTATATTCTTCGAGGATTCTCTTAATGATTTACTGATCATTGGCAAAGTGACTCTCTGGCGAAGAATGGAGCAAAAATGAGCCAACCTCATAATCCTCTCAGCTTCAAAACAGTGTGCTCTTACTTGAGAAGAAATAAAAAAAGCAATGTTCGAAGAGAGCACCAATCCACAGCCGAAGGGAAAACTTGGGCCAAACTGATGGAACAGCCGTTACCGCATTATTTGCCGCGTAAGGTAGAAGTGGCAAACTTTAGAGCAGCCACAGGCCACGACTTCCTACAGAGCCATTTCCACCGCATTGGCGTAGTGAACTCGCCGATTTGTCCTCTTTGCCACCTAGAAGAAATGACCCAGAACCATCTTTCTACCTGATCAGGACTGGACGACGTGCGCGCCGTACGCGCCACCGACGATCCTTATTTTCTAATTAGCAAACTTTATTGGACTACTAGAACACTCTTATGGCCTAAAAGGCCTTAGAATCAGGCTTAGGAAAAAAAAAAAAATCATTGGCAAAGTGCCTGCAGTATCAGTCCTCTTCTTCCTTGCAAAAACCTGCAAGACTATTATTTGCCATGACTTTCTGGCGATTTATTTTTTGGGTCTTCAATGACCTATAAGACATAGGGGTCCTACATTTTTGTAGGAATCATGGCCTGTTTCTGACACTGGCATTTACAGCCGTGGAAAACGTTTAAGTTGCATATGTATTTCTCTTGGCCCAAACTATTTCTTCCTTTCGTTTAGCAGAACTAGACAGATCATCGGTTCATGCAATAATATTACAACACTAGGGGTCTTCTGACAACTGTACGAAAAAAAAAAGTATAAATATTCGGTGATAAAAAAAAGTATTAAAAATTAAAAAAAAAGTGATGCGACAATTTTGTCCAAGCAGTGTAGATTTATTATATTGCCAACCTAATTTCTTTATATGTTTTTTGTTTATTTTTTTCTATCTCTGTTTATTTTTTTTTCTTTTTTCCTATTTATGCCTTTTTTTTTTTATCGCACACCATCTTAATTTTCTATGTAAACCACTATTTCAGGTGGGGACCACAGACGAATCCGCCATTATTGATACCCTTCTGCACACACATATTTCAAGCACACAATTCTTTATCTGTAGTAAATTTAACCAAGGTGGTGGCAAGGGTAACTATTAATAAAAAAAAAAAAAAAATTATAGCTTAATTAATATCATTATATACAATTTTGCTTTCTAATATTTGTAAGAAATTCCTTAACAAAAATTCCAATCCTAAAACCAAGCTTTGCTTTGCTGCAGGGCTTTCAATTTACTTACACTCATTAATTCATTAGTAAATAATAATTCATAACCTTAAAATTATTTGGGTGTAAAAAAAAAAAATTGAGATTCATTAGTAAATATATTAATTTAAACTGAATTAATAGGTGCATGACCAAATTATTCGTTTTTTAAAATTTAAAATCATTCCTATTATCAATAATATCAAAATAGTGCCATAAGCAAAGATAAGTTACCTTGTTTATATTAATATTATGAACACTAATTCTTTACTTATTTCAATAAATAATATTTACTTTATTTTTAAACTTAAATATATGAATATAATCCACTTCAATCGGGAAATATTCCAAACCGGAATATTGTTAGTATCGGTGAATTTTACATTATTAATCCATGTGTAGATGGTGCCCGGTGCTTTGTTAAAAATCTTTATATTGCATATTTTCTTGTAAAATGTTCCATTAATAATTCGGGCCTTCTGTCCTCATCTTTTTTACTTCTAACATTTCATTATTTTCTTGCTAACTGGTGTGAATTTATTTTTCTAATATCATCTGTATATAAAAACTTCCCACCATATATTTTATGTTATTGCATTTATTATGTTAATTGATTTATTAATATTAAACCTATTAATAACTTTTTTTCAATAATTTTTATTTTAATTATGTACCGAATATATAAAAAAAAAATTCATAAAGCTATGGTATTGCGGGCTATTAACATTTGAATATCCCAATTAAAACTTCCCAAACAATATATATAAAGAAAGAAACGGACGGATTTAGGACCAAGTGGACAGTCAGTACCGGCGCAGGTGAAGGACACTGGCAATCAGACGGCAAAGGTGGAATTTTGCCCAAAGGTTGTGGGCGAACATAAAATTGCCGTCAGTTACAGGTGATTTTTTATTTTATTTTATTTAATTATTTATAAAGATTATTCTATTTGTGCAAAATAGCGTGTCTTTCTTTTCTTCTACATCAGGGATTTTACTAGAATCAGAATCTAAGCTTTAGTGGTAGATAAGTTGTAAGGTGTTGACGGACTATTATAAGTCCTGAGGAGTGATGAACAAACTACAAATGGCGCAGCTTTCTTCCGACCCATCGGAACTCGTCCATAATGATGGTTCAATTTTATATACTTAGGGAGTGGTCATTTAATGTCAGTTACATAATATGGAGAGTGTATTATAAATTGGACGTCTTTGTAAATCTATCTCATGGACCATCTTTCTCTCCAGTCGAGAGTTTCAATTCCCTTAATCGCTGGGGACCATTATGAACTGGCAATCATAGCTGGGACCATAATCGGTCCTTGGCATTATCGGTAATTTATAAAATTAACTTTGAAGTGTATTTAAAAAAAAAAAAATAAAACAAAATAAATTTAAATAATAGTTAATAACCACCACTATTATCAAAAATTTTGTTCATCGGTATACAAGAAATCTTGTATTTAAGATTCACTTTGAACAACAAGATTTAGTCATGAATTTTGCTATGACTCATCCGGCTTGTTGGGTGAGACGTTTCTCACTTAATTATAGTGTTCATTGGTTCCTGATAGATGGAAAAATCGCTACACAACTTAACTTCAAAATTTTGGGTTTACTACATAAAGCACTTTTTTTCTGGTGAATGAACCTGATTTATGCAAACATACATTCTTTACCGTGTTGATTTTCAATTAGCTATTTTTAATATCATTTTTTTACATTATTTAATTTTTATTTATTTCTATAAATTTCAGACAAGTTCAAGTGGCTGGTTCTCCATTTTCCTGTAAGGTCTACGATGTACACGCCATCAAAGTTAAACCTGTTGTAACAGGTACCGTCGGCCAGCCGGTAACTTTTCTTGGTAAGTTCGATTCCTGTTTATTAACTTTAAAAAAAAAATTGTGTTATTTTTTTCGTTTTAATAATTAAATTATTAAATTTTAGTTGAAACTAGTCAGGCTGGTCCAGGAAATCTTGAAGTAACAGTTAATGGAGGCAGAGTTGGAACAACCGCTCACACCCAAGGACCTCACACTTATGCTATATCATTCACACCTAGACAGGCTATAACACATACAGTAGATTTAAAATTTAATGGAATTAATGTGCCAGGTAAGTTAGTATGTAATGTTTGATTCTGCGTCCAGTTGAATAGCAATGGAAGTCTATGCTTTAGCATTCTGCCATATGACGTTAATATTCTTTTCTAAATAACGTTTATATCATGAAACTTATCATAAAATCAGCTTAAATTTGAATGTTAAAGGCCTAATTTTCTCTGAGAAAATCTACTAAATTCGTCTCCGATAATCGAAGTTGATTTTTACCGAAAATACATGTTTGAATAGAAAAAAATATATGTGTTAATTACTCAAAACTGCTCAGAAACAAAATATTGCCCGATCTTGATATTCCTTTTAGGGACCACCAGAAGAACGGACTTGAGGATCCCACTGCATAACCACCTCCTTACCAGCTTTAGAGATAGACGCTAGATTTTTGCGGCATTTGTAAAGCTTGCGAATGTCTATATTCTTGCTACGCAATCATGATTAAGGCTGCCTTTGAATCGGATAATATTACTACTTTACTGCCAACAAAATCCGGTATATGTCCGGGCAATTTCAATAGTAGCAATCTCTCCCTCAAAATTTGTAGCCCACTTGCCAGCCGCTCTAGAACTTAAGAATTGTTTGGAATAAACACCAGCTCCTCCATCTCCATCCGTGTATAAGTGTACCCCCCATTCCAATTCGGGATACATCTCAGCAATTGTAGCGAGCTCAGATGCTTTTAGCCCGTACCGTTGTAATCTTGCTCACCGGCACTACCAGTTCCATCTCTATTTTTGGGTCTGGCTATTGGTCATGTTGAAAAAAAGTCAAAAAGATCTTCCCTATTGTTCAAATCATGACCTAGCTTTAGGGAAAGCGACTTTACTAGAGAGATAAAAGTCTGTTACGTTTTTAAGCGTAGGGTTGCGTCACTATAGTTGAGACAGTATTTACCATGATGTCGAAGGGTCCTCTCGCCCAAGATGATGGCCTTCCTCTAGCGCCTGATTTCAAGGGACTCAATTCCAGACTGTATGTACATAGCTACATAGTACATCGGAGTACTTCTTGCAGCACCGATAATGATACGTAGATCCTTGTTTTGTACGAGATCGAGAGGGATAAGACTGAGTTTGAGGTGTGACTGTTACTTCTTATCCATATTTCAAAACCGGTCTAATTTAGGGCTTATAGGCTGTTCCTAGCACTTCCGAGTTATCCCCCATTTAATTGCAGTTTGTCTTTTCATAAGTCTTAATCTGGATTCGCCCTTGGTTCTGATTCGCGGCACGTTCGCTTTGTTTTGCCCAGGTCAATTTGTTGTCAAGCACGTCACCCAAATATTTTGCTTTGCTTTGCCTGGGTATAGGCTGATCTAGAAATTTTACATGAAGATCATAATTCTTCGTAGATATAGTGAAGTATTGAAACTAGGATTATTAACATTTCATTCTCTTGCGCCCACTTAAGGACATCTTTGCTCACGCCACAAGGACCCTGCGTTACTACCTGCACCCGATAGAATGAGATCATCTGCATAAAATAATGCTTCGGTAACGAGCACTTTCTTCATTCTCTTTTCGATATGTCAGTGACATTAAAAAGCACAAGGTGAGAACTGATCCTTGGAGCAATCCTTGTTTTACCTGTCTGCACCTCGAGATGCTTTCTTGGTATTTCACATGGGATAGAAACGAATTTATCCAATTTCTCTTGCTAATATAAAATATCACTACATAATTTTGTTCCTTCCATTTTATTGCAAAGTTTGAAACCCTTTAATGTAGCATTTAAGAATTTTAATTGGAAAAAAATTGTTATCTTATAGGCAGCCCTTTTTCATGTAATATTAGCGATGTTGGTCGGGTAATACCACCTACAGAAGATAAAATAAGTGTCGGTAAAGTGGCAACTTTTAAGGTGGATTGTGGAAATTTAGGACCTCCTCAAGTACAGGTAATGAGAAGCATATCCTATATGATAAATCTTTGATTATATTAACGGTTGATTCTGGTGAAAGTTAAATTTATTTTAAATAGGTAATATCTTCAATGAGAAATCAATTACCAGTAAATGTTACACAACATGGAAAACATTATATAGCTTCGTTTACCCCAAAACATGTTGGTAAGTTTTGTGAATTGTTAATTTTTAATTATAAAATATAGCTATAAAATGAATGTGATTATAATTAGTAATAATAATTGCAGGTGACCATAGCATTGAAACTAAATTAAATGGAAGTCATGTCGAAGGAAGTCCTTTCTTATTAAAAGCTTATGATGCAACCAAAGTAAAAGTGACTGATATTAATTCTGGTCCAGTGGGGAAACCTGTTTATTTTAGCAGTCAGTAGCAAAAATGAATTTTCTTATTAAGTGATGATTATTTGATTTTTTTTTTAGTTAAATTAATATTAAAAATGTTTAGTCAATGCTAGCGAAGCTGGAGCGGGTAATTTGGAAATAATAGTAGCAGTAAATGGATGTAATGTACCAAATTATGTTCAAAGTGAAGGAAATGCTAAATTTAGAGTAAATTTCAAGCCAAAGGAAGCAGCTCCACACAGTCTTAGTGTCAGATTTAATGGAGAACCTATTCCAGGTATACTTTTTCTTCCTTTTTTAAAATTGTTAAATTCATTTAATTTCCTGATATACGCAGTGAAGTTGACACACTCGTATCTAGTTTGTTAAATCAAATGTAATTACTTCATAATTGGGTTCCATAATTTTCAAAATAAGAATCTTGGATATATCTGACATTCGTAAACGAAAACGCCGACATTTATAGAATGCAGTATCCTGTTGCAGATAAACATAATTGAATTACAAATACAAACTGTAATTATAGGTTCACCATTCACCTGTGATGTACATGAAAGAGGTGAGATTGTGGTCAGTGGACCCGGAGTTAAGATGTGTTGTGCTGGAGCGCCTACCACTTTACAAGTTGCCACACTGGAACAATGTGATGTGAGAGTAACTTCTTCAGCAGGTCATAGATTACCAGTTAAAGTGGATCGAGATTTGGAAAGGGCTGTTACAGTTGCTACATATACACCTGTGGAAGTTGGTAAGATTATGTCGTTTAATCTAGTATTTTTTATTTAAATTATTTGTATATAAAAAAACCTTATTAGTGAAACACTTCATTAATATTTATAGGTAGGCATGTAGTAGCAGTGGAAGTAGATGGTCATCCGGTAAAAGGAAGTCCATTTTACTGTAACGTATATAATGTGAACAACATCAAAGTAACAGGCCTTGGACCAGCAAAGGTAAGTAATTATTTATAAATTTGAAATACAATATAATTATCGAAGCATTTTATTTTATTTTTCCTTTAAACATAAGAATCTTAAGAATTATGAAAGCATGAAAAAATATGAGGAAGGGAAAGGAAAATGTTAGGCAATCCCCACTCTATTTGGCTTAAATCATTATGCATTCTCTCTTGTGTCTTCTGCAACTTTGATTGTACGAATTCGAGAACACATTTTACAGTACAAAATTAATTTTGAATGATTGCTTAGCTGATTTATTTTCTTTTATTAATGTTTTCCATTTTCAAATTTAAAATGATTGTTTTTTAATTTATTTCAAAGAAATACGTTTATTTAATAGATAGGAAAAGCGGTAACTTTTTCTGTTGATGCTACTGAAGCTGGAGAAGGTACCCTAGAATTGGTTATATCCACACAGAATACAACAGTAAAAGCAGAAGTAAACGCAATGTCTCGCGGTCTTTATGATGTTACTTTTGTACCTCACCTCTTACAACCACATTTTGTCAATATAACATTTAACGATCAAGATGTTCCAGGTAAGCAGAATTAACATATTTTTTCCCTCTTAAATTTATGTCATGAAGTATTGTATTGAGTTAAAAAATGTTGAAAAATCCCCTTTTTCTAATAGGAAGTCCTCTAAGGTGTGAAGTTGTGGATGGTTCATCCCATAAGACAACTGCTACTGCAAGAGGAGAGGGATTAAATTCAGTAGTTTTAGGTACAGTTGCTTATTTTGAAGTCAATCCTCATACTAGTGAACCAACAGTTATTGATGCTATTGTAACGGGTATGTTGAATCTCCCTTCATTTCTTTTTTTTTTTATAACTCACTTATCGACTTATTTATCTTTTTTCATTTCAAATTATCACATTTCTAGGTCCAAATAGTAAGCAGATAGCATGTAAAGTAGAAAAATTAGAATCTGGTTTATTTAGAGGTCATTATAAACCTAATGAGGTTGGAACACATTCAGTGGTAATTACTCAAAAATCACATCCAATTACAAAACAGCCTTTCCAAGTGCAAGTATTTAATCCTGCTGCAGTCAGAATCCTTGATATTTCGGAAGCTATTTGTGGTACAACAGCCACATTTAAAGGTAAATTAAACCTTTATCTACATCTTAAGAATTATTATATAGACATATATTACTTAAATTTATATTGAGTTTCAAGCGTTCACTTATCTTCATAGCAATTGTTTCGGTTTTAAAGGTATTATTACGTATGATTTATAAAAACTAATAATCGATTTAACCGCCAAAAAAGCTCTAAACTAATTTATAATTAATTAAAATTAGTGACTTTATATAAGAAACTTTTGTAGCATTATATTCCATAACAAATAACGCAAGATAATTCTCTCGGTCTTTTGGCCAGCACACAGTTGTTGCTTTTTGCAACTCTGCCAAGTGAAATATAAATTTCAGAATAATTAATATTAACCTTTTACATTTTTATAGGAAATAATTTTATGTAAATAAATGTTTAGCCATATTTTTTTTACATTCTGTTACTATCATGAGAGGAAGTAAGTAGCGCAGCGATCGTGTCGAAATAGGTTAACAGAAGTACGAGTTTACCAAATAGTTTTCCAGTTTTCTCGTATTTTTTTCGCAAAATATCTTCGATTGTCTTTCATTTGGAATGCTAATTGCGCATGAATTATTATTTGAAAGATTATTCCGGAAAAATATATAATACTTGTAAGAAGTCTATGTCGTTTATCTTTAAACAAAACGGTTCTACCATTTTTTTACATTTTTAAAAAATTGTTTCTTTATTATGGTGAGAACTATAAACAAAAAACTCTATCTTGTAAGTTTTTCATATCACTTTTTTCTAAAAAAAAAAATGTTTAATTTAAATATAGTCGATACTCAAGGAGCTGGGTCAGGTGCTCTTTCTGTTTCTATACGTGCCGCTGGGAACGATGTTAAACATACTTTGAGAGAACTTAATGGCTCAAATTTATACCAAGTAGTATATAATCCAGAACTTAGCGTTCCTCACAAAATTCATGTAAAATACAACGGTATCTACGTTTCAGGTATTTAATTTAATAATATATTTTTGTTAACAATTTCCTTTTTTTTTTGTATTGCAATTAAGTAGATATTAATTTTAATTAAGCAAATGATTCTATTTAGGTTGTCCAATAGAAGTACCAGTACAAGAACGTGGAGGTTTATGTGCTTCCGGTCTCGGCCTTTATCAATCATCAGTTAACAAACCAACTTCCTTTGTGATTGAAACTAATGGTCAACCAGCCGACTCATTTGATGTAATTATCAGTGGTCCAGGATCTACAGCCGTACCAGTTAGATGTTATCAACAAAAAGATGGCAATTTACTGGCTGAATTTATTCCAAATATTATAGGTTTGTTGTTCTAATTTAGTTTTATAAATGAAAATTTTTGGGAAAAGCCCTCATCAGTCCGCTTCCAGGACAGATTTTGGAATTCGAAATCCAAATTGGCTTGATAAAAAATTTGTTTTAATACGAAAGATGATAAGGATGTCGGTCAGATCAGAACGATGTAGTAAATTGGGCTGTTTTGTTTCTCTGCTTTCAGAATGCGGACGATTTCGTATTCCTTTCATTGTTTAGGGAAATATAAGTCAGCCATTTTTTTTTATTGAAAATATCTCAATATGTAACTTTTATAGAAGATTATTAACTGTTTGATAAAAGATCTTTTGTTCCATATTTCTTAAATTAACCCTACAATAGGTGTCTGACAGATACCTAGGCATTACTTTTATTTCGATTGAGAAGGCGATTCGTTTCATGAAATTTTCCGCCCTTCTATCTTCCTAACCTATAATAACCTTCATTTCAAATCAAGAATTACCCGCGTAAAGTGAGCTGCAGTGAAGGAACCATAAATAATTATCTTACAGATAACCGCGCCTATTCTCGTAATTAACGTTATTTTATAAATTGTATATAAGAAATATATATAAAAAATATGATTGTCGTTTGTGTAATACACCATTATGCCTACAACACTATGGAATTATATGCAAAACTGAATGTTCTTCCATTTCGAATAAAAGTGAGGAAGAATGACATGTATGTTGTAAAAATCAATGTTTATTTTGTATGCTTTATCTTTCTTTGTTTATTTTTAATACATGTATTTTATAAAGTTCATAACTATTTTTTATTTTTTATTAAATTAAACAAAGTGAAGGAAATAAATCAATACTCCCTCAGTTCCATCCGTTAATCTATATTTTTTAATTTATAAAAAAAGTATCTGTCAGATAACCGCGCCTATTGATTGAACTAAAATCACCGCGCCTACTGTAGGGTTAACGGTTCTTCTGCGAAGAATGTATTACCTGAATATTGATGATGAAGGAAATATCTATAGACGAAAATTCATCCTTATTCTGATGTATGTTGCTGATGTCGGACACAATAGAATAGGACGCAGAGCACGACCCCCCCCCCAAAGTTGCTGATGTCATAAATTTTTGTTACGATAAAGTTTTATTCAGTTTTAAAATTGGGGAAAAATTATTTGTTATCATCGATGCTTTATTTTCTTGAAAATAAAAGGTTTAATTATTAAAAATTACATTTTTTTTTTTTATATTTAATAAAACTTTTGCTTCTTTAAAAGTTAAATTTTTTGTTATGAATAAAACATTGTATATATGTCCATATTGAATTTTTTTTGCATCAGTGTGCTTTTTCTATAATCTTCATTCTTTCTAACACCATTGGCTGGCTGCCAAATTTAAAATTGAGTTTGTCATTTGTTCTTGCATTTCATATAAAGCCTTTTTTTTTCTGTTTTGTTGTTTCAATTTTCTCAAAAATTACACCCGAAATTTTCTTATTCCTCTCATTTACATTTTGATCGAGAAAGTTCTGGGAGAGATCTTAATGATGCTTTCGTGTAAAGTGTTATTTATGGTACCAATATCTCTGTAAATCTAAGGGAAATTAAAAGTGTTGTAAAATTACGAATTTGAATAAACTTTTTCACCTGGATTAAAAGAGTGTACTAACTAACTGCTTTGTCCCAACTTTTTAAACTAGTTTTTATTTTTTTTTTCAGGTGCCTATAAAATTGATGTACTCTACAATTCTCGTGATGTAAGAGGTTCTCCTTATTACTGTCAAGTATTTGATGCCAGCAAAGTAAAAGTTGATAATAATACATCGAACACAGTTCCTGTAAATGATAATATATCCTTTAAATGTAATTTTATTTTTTTTTTCTTTCATATCCAATATAGTAGAACCTCATACTCGTTAAAATTAATCATTTAAATATTTTTTTCTTTTCATTTTATAGTGTTAAGAAAGGATGCTGGTTTTGCTGAATTAGACGTTACAGTACGAAGCCCTCTAGGACAGGATCTGCCACTCGTAGTTAAAAGTCTCACTCAGGATTCTGATTTAATAGAATTATGCCCTTCATTACCTGGAAAATATTCATTTAACATTACATACGGTGGTCAAGCAATACCGGGTGAGTATTTCTATGGTTTTTTATTTGATTTATTTAAATAACTGAACTTTCTTGTGCAAGATCTGAAAAACAAATTTTTTCTTTTCAGATTCTCCTGTTATCTTCACTGTAATTGAAGGTGGAACTGCTCGAGCATGGGGTGGAGGACTGTCAAGAGCACTAATCGGTACTGCAGCTCATTTCACTGTCAGCTGTGTAGGAGTATGTCCCCCATCAAGACCACATGTTATAATAACAGGTCCTGCAGGTTCACCACCAGTCTCGCCAGCTATTACGCACAAGAAACAAGATCAGTATGATGTATCTTATACTCCAGCAGCTGTAGGAATGTATGACATTGCTATATCTGCTAATGGAAAACAAATCTCTGGTAAATTTAATAATGATAACATTAAATTATTATTATCCTCTATTTGTATAAATAATTCTAAAGTTTTAGTAAATAATATTTATCATTGTATCTCAGGATCACCATTCAGAGTGTACGTAGTATGTGTGGAACAGATTAAAGTTATCGGAGACACACTTCCAAGTCGAGTATTAATGACAGTGCATGTACCTTACAAAATTTTATTGGATCTATCAGATGCTGGCCCAGGTTTGTAATATTTTTAATTATTTAAATGTATGGAAGATCTCCGATGATCTCTGACTTCTACCGCTTTAGAGAAAGAAATTTAGTCAGTATTCAGTCAGTATCTAAGGAAATAATATGTTAAATAAAAATTGTTTGTAACTTTTTGTAACAATTGATATATACCTACTTTAATATTACCTTTGCCCTCTTGCGTTGTTTTAGTGGCTAGCGCACCTGCCTTTGGTGCAAAAATTCGGGATTCCATTTTCGTGAGGGCAAAGACAAAGACGGTGTTGCCCCAGTATCATGAGATAAAATATCAGAAGATACTGTTGCTCGCGAAAGCCAAAACTGAATGACAGTAGAAATTACGGCGTGCTTATCACCCCTACCCTCGAATAAAAATCGCCATCTGGCAAGCCTTGCCCCTTATTATGGCAAGGTAGATAGTATAGTCATAGAATTTCCTTTAAAAAGAAATCTATATTCCTGAAGTTCTAATTTCTTTTATCCGTTAGGCCTGTCGTGTTTAATTGAGGTAGGCTATTTATCTATATAGATTTATTTGATTTTAATTATATAATCCAGTTGATTAGGCTCATTTACCTAATATCATATCAACAGGTTATTTAATATCATATCTATACTAATGTCTTTAACTTTGTTAATTAATATTGTGGTACTTAGACAATCACCTCGGTAGGAAAAATAAATAAATTGATTTACCATACGGTTAATAATTTTGGATTTTATTCAGTATTTACTCTGAACTCATATAAGTTGTCAAATCGGATTTATTCTTGTTTGAATAAAGTAGTTAATAACAATATGATTACTTATATATATATTATATAAGATTACTTATATAATATATATATATTATACAGTTTATAACATTTTGAAAATTACAATCAATATGTCGAAACGTCAAAGAAAAAAATATATGAAATAAAAAGTAAATAAGTCCAATCAACTATATAATTAAGACCAGATAAATCTAGTTAGGTTTATCTTTAAACTGCCAATTCTGCACCTATTTTTCAATTAGAACGTAAGAATAGTAGAAAGTGGAATTCTTGTGAGTATTTTATACCAGTTAATGATGATATGATTATATTTTCTAATTAGAATTTATTACTCCATTAATATTCAAAATAACTAGCTTGGCTCTACAGGTATGAAATGGTCTCCCAATTTAATTACTGAAGTCTACATATATATGTTTTGTAGTTAGTTGTAACAGTTTTTGAGGTTTGTTTTTTGTCTCTTTATTTATTGTTTACCATAAATATGAAGTTTATTAGTTTAATATTTCTGTTTATTTGCGGCGACCTCCTCAAACGGTCACTTGGCCAATGAGTACGTCTGTCAGATGGTTTTCTTTCAATAATTGTAAATAATATTTTTTGTAAACAATATTCTCAATAAAGACACATTATTATTATTATTATTAATATTCAAAATAAAATCAAAATCTTGTTTTTAAACATCTAATTAATTGAAATATAGGTGAATTGACTGGTGAATGTAGCGGTCCTCAAGGAAGTACAGTACCAGTTAGTGTACAACAAGATACACCTGAAACAGCACAAGTGACTGTTACACCAAGGGCACCAGGTCCTCATAATCTTTCATTACATTATGCCGGGTTCTCTTTACCATTCTCGCCGATAGTTGCCCTGGCAGAGGCTGGTAATGGTGGAGTGAGGTTAATATTAACTGGTAAAGGTTTAGCAACTGCTATTTGTAACCAGTTAGCTGAATTCAACATAGATGGATCTCAAGCTGGTCCAGGTATGTTAAATTATATTTGTATAAATTTTCAATACAATGAAATCTTTCCCTCTGAAAATTAAAGAAAGTTCTTTTTTTTTCAACCAATTACATTTTTTTAACAATAAAATTAAATCTTTATT
Organism: Triatoma infestans; assembly: GCA_011037195.1. Taxonomy (NCBI): domain Eukaryota; kingdom Metazoa; phylum Arthropoda; class Insecta; order Hemiptera; family Reduviidae; genus Triatoma; species Triatoma infestans. Next base: position 25,929 of record JAAEAF010000757.1, read on the forward strand.
CTACCAAGTTAAAGAAGTTAAATCTTTATCTATTGTCCTTACCGTAACAGATATTAAATCTTATATTCCAATTAATGGTTACTTCTATGAAGATGTTCCTAAAACTTTGAGAACCGAAAAGTTCAGAAAGTATCAATTTATTCAGAAATAAATGTTTGTCGTTATTTATTCTGTATATTTTATTAAAAACACTTCGGCAGGTACTGTTCTTCCCATATTTCTTCATACAATAAAAACCTATACTCCTTACAAAAAGGTATAAATTTTGGAATAATTTTGTTTTTTAGAGCGACATATTTTCACTTAAACAAAATCTAATTTTAACAATATTTATTTGATATTAATAATTTTTCTAGTACTGAGAATAATATTGAATTAATTATTAATATTGCAACTGAATAAATTAAATTTATGCATTAAGGAATTCCGGAAGTGTCACTCAGTGGTATGAAAAATGAGATCAAGGTATCACTCCACCATATGGGCGATAATGTTTATAGAGCGACATACACACCCACCATACCTGGTGCTTACCTTCTTAATGTTATGTGGTCTGACAGGTAAATGAGATATTTCAATTATAATCATTTTTGAGTTTTGTAAACAAAACTAAGCAAATATTAGGTTTTTTAAAAATCCTAATATTAGATAATCTTAGGTGAGTTTTATCTATCTAGATTTTTATGTATACAAAATCTTGAAAAGTTTAAAATAATTTATTGGAAATAAGGAATGTAAAATATTTAAAAAAAAAAAAAAAATTCTCAATGCATTTAGACAGGTGAAAGGCTGTCCTCTTAAGGTCACTGTTACAGCTATGTGTGACGCGAGCAAAGTAGTTTGTTCTGGCGAAGGTCTTGGCGTAGGAACTGTAGGAAAACATATTCGTAGTTTTATTGATACAAGATCAGCTGGACCAGGTAAATATTGGTTTTAAATTAATTTAAATTGAATTATAGAAATAAAAACATTGTCTTTGAGATGTTGACGCGGATTACGTAAATAAAAACAAAACTGACTAAGATTAATTACATTATAAAAACTGTTCCGTTTTAAAATAAATAAAAACAACTTATAAATTCCTAACAGTTATGAAACGTTTATTCATTATATACGTATAAATTATGTAATTTAGAAAATTGATGAAAAGAATATTATCTTATAATTTTTTTTATAAAATTTGGTTAAATTATATGAAATTTGGGGTTGATTGATATATTAGAAAAATTTAAGATATTTCAGGGTTGAATTCCATACATGATACTAAAAAAAATCTGGTGTGAAACACTCACACAACTTTCTCTTACTCAAGTTCTCAAAATTTATAATTGACAAATTTTATAGTTTGTGTACCAAATTTAATTAAATTCGTCAAAAACTGATAAAACTGTCCAGTAAAAGCGCACTTCCGGTTTACTAATTTTCCTGAAACTCGGAATTTTAGCCATCTATTTATATCTAATTAATTATGTTTGGATGAATGAATTGTATAATCAACTTTGATAGCACTTTAGAGAAAAACATAACCCCACCCCCTCCCCTAAAAGTGCCATTAAATGAATTTTCCCAGAGAAATGTTTTGAATGGAATTTTTAGATCTTTGTATGTTTAGTTTATATTAAAGGTTCAAGAAAATTGTCGAAGCCATTTTTGAGAAAATCGCGAAAAAGTGAGAAAAAAAATCCTTTAGGAAAGTGGTAAAGTAAACGTACTTCCGGTTATCCCATTTGTTTCAAACTCGGAATTTCAACAACATGTTTAATACTATTTAACATTATTAGACATAATTGTCTAATAAACTGAAATAGCGATCCCTCTTCCACCATCTGATTTAAAGGGATGGGTAAAAAGAAAAATCTTAGAAAAATGGCAGCAAAGATTCGCTAATTCGGATTAATCATAAAGTATGGTTTAAAGAAGGTTACTTTGGCAAATGAATTGTTTCAATAATTAATAGGATGCGGGCAAACCATGCTATTTGTAGGTCCTATTTGTTTAAAATTGGCAAATTAGACTCACCTCTTTGTAGGCGATGTAATGAGATGGAGGATCTCGAACATATAGTCATGGTATGTCCAGAGTATAACAAAGAAAGGGACAAGTTTTTCCATGAGATTACTAAATATTGCATGGCTCCCCTCTATTTTAAGGATATAGTATTTTCAAATAATACCTTCGTGTACTATTCTCTTGTTGATTTTATGAGTAGTTACAAAATTTAAATCCTCCCGGTTAATTATTATCAAATACAGACAGCAAATTGGTTAATAGTGTAAATACTGATACCAGGAAAAAAAAAAAAACCTGATATAGCAGTTAAGATGAAAACCTAACCCCTCCCCTCCCCCCAAAAGTGCCCTTAAATGAATTTTCCCGGAGAAAAGTTTCAAATAAAAGTTGTAGCTCTTTGTACTTACAGTTGATATACGAAGTTTATAGAAAATCGTCAGAGCCATTTTTGAAAAAATCAAAAGTAAAATAAAATAAAAAAAAAATTCAGTAAAGTGGTACTTCCAGTTGAGGAACTTTGACAGATAACGTACTGTCAGATCCCATGGTGATACCTAAACGGTATATTAAGTTTGAACTTTCTACGATTTTTCGTTTTTGAGCTATGCTGTTCACATACGCACGCACATACACAAACCATTTGTTAAAATCCACTTTTTTGGACTCAGGAGACTTCAAAACGGATATTTCCGGTGAAAATTCGATATCAAAAATTTGACACGATTGCAATACTTCCTCTTACTAAGAGTAACAGAAAGTAATAAAAGATCATTTATGGTGGCTAAACTAGCTTAATAATAATAATAATACTTCATCAAAATTAAAAATTGATTTTTAAATTTAATTCTAGATTTTTTTGACATTGGACGAATTCAACAGGAGATCATTCTTGTAATATTATTAGATAAACTAGTTGAAATGAATTATCTTTAAAAACAACAGCACAATAGCCCGTCAATGATTAATCAAAACTAATTCAGATGTTTCGGTAAAGTAATTTAAATGAATGAATTCACCATATTTGTGAAAAGAAACCAACAAAAGTTGCAAAATTTTGACTTATTTTTAATTTTATTTCAATGTTTTTATAAGATTATGTGTTTCTTGTCTATGAGGAAGCAAACCATGTTGAATATCTTTGAATTTTATGAAAGTCCTTTAAATTCAAATTTTTACTTTCTTTTACTCCTAGTAAGAGGAAGTATTGTAATCGTGTCAAATTTTCGATATCGAGTTTTCACCGGAAATATCCGTTTTGAGGTCCCCAGAGTCCAAAAAAGTGGTTTTTAACAAATGGTCTGTATATGTGTATGTATGTGAACAGCATAGCTCAAAAACGAAAAACCATAAAAAGTTGAAACTTGATATTCCGTTTAGGTATCACCGTGGGATCTGACACTACGTTATCTGTCAAAATTCCTCAACCGGGAGTACCACTTTACTAGTTGGATTTTTTACTTTTTTGCGATTTTCTCAAAAATGGCTCCGACGATTTTCTTTAAAACTTCAAACATCAACCACACATACAAAGAGCTATAACTTTTATTTGAAACATTTCTTCAAGAGCATTGAAGGGCTCTTTGGGGGGGGGCGGGTTAGGTTTCCATCTAAGTGCTATTTCAGTTGTTTTATTAGACAATTCTGTCATCTAAATAATGTTAATTAGAATTAAATATGTTGTTGAAATTCCGAGTTTGAAAAAAATCGGATAACCGGAAGTGTGTTTACTTTACCACTTTACTAAATGATTTATTCACTTTTTCGCAATTTTCTCAAAAATGGCTCCGACGATTTTTCTGAAACGGCGTATATAAACTAAACATGCAAAGATCTACAACTTTTATCTAAAACATTTATCTGGGAAAATTCTTTTAAGAGCACTTTTAGGGGTGGGGTGGGGTTAGAATTTCATCAAAGTGCTATTATCCTAGTTGATTATATAATTCTATTATCCAACCATAATTAGTTAGAAATAAATAGATGGCTGAAATTCCGAGTTTCAAGAAAATTAGTAAACCGGAAGTGCGCTTTTACTGTACAGCTTTTTTAGTTTTCGACGAATTTCATTAAATTTGGTACACAAACTATAAAATTTGTCAATTATAATTTTGAGAACTGGAGTAAGAGAAAGCTGTGTGAGTGTTTCACACCAGATTTTTTTTTTTTGTCATTGTTTTCAACTTATGGTATAGAAGTTGGAAGGAATCGTAAAAATTATTATAGAAAATATATATATTTTTTTTCTAGAATAGTTGAATAATGTTAATTTTATTTTACTGAAATCATTAAATAAAGGTTTACTTGAATCTCTAGTGATTAAAATTGCGTACCAATTTTCAATTAAGTAAAATTTTAAGGTTTGAAAATAATTGCTAAAATATATTAAATAATATTAATGTAAATTGTGTTGTTTTTAGTTAAATATATATATTCTTTTTTTAATTAACAATCAGAAAACAATGTATTGCTTAATTCTAATCTGTTTTATAAATAAAACTAAATTGAATGCAGTCCCCATTCCATTTTACCAGTAGTAAGGTTCTTTGTTTACACACTGTTTATATAGTTTAAACTGGTGACGCAAAGATAGCATATTTATTCAATTGTTAAAAAACTATAGTTTATTGAATGGATTTGTTAATTTTTTTGCGATTTTCTCGAAAACTGTTCCAACGTAAGTATATTACACATCCAAAAAAAAAAAAACACAATTTTCGATTTGAAATGTTTTTCTATCTAGGAATATCGATTTTTGAAGAATTCTATGGGATCTTACAACGTTATGCTTTTCATTAAAGTGCAATTTCAATATAATGCATGGTTCTAAAATGTGTATAAAATAATAAGGTATACTTATATATATAACTATTGCTAAAATTCCAAATTTGAAGAAAGTCGGTTAACTGGAAGTGTGACTTACAGATTAAGTTTATGTTTTATGGCATTTTTTTCAAAAAGGGTTCTTACCAGATTTCTTTAAACAATTATTGCTTAGATTTAAGAGATTCTGAGGAACTTATGAGTGGTGCAAAAAATTTACAACAGCTGTTATAAGCTTTGCTAATATGTTATGATAGAGGGCGTTGTGATACAAGTCTCATTCATATAAACAAGTTCAATGCCTTTATATACTCCTTTATACCTTTAATACATTTATTTACTTATATTTACATTATCATTAGTTAATATAACCTTTATTTATTTACATTATATTTAATGCAAGCCCAATTAAATGTTTCAAAATAAATTTGTGCCAATTAATATTGTAATAACTTTAGTAAGAAAAAAATCTGGTATGAAACACTCACACAACTTTCTCTTACTCCAGTTCTCAAAATGATAATTGACAAATTTTATAGTTTGTGTACCAAATTTAATGAAATTCGTCGAAAACTGAAAAAAACTGTCTAGTAAAAGCGCACTTCCGATTTACTAATTTTCTTGAAAGTGCCCTTAAAAGAATTTTCCCAGATAAATGTTTTAGATAAAAGTTGTAGATCTTTGCATGTTTAGTTTATATATGCCGTTTCAGAAAAATCGTCGGAGCCATTTTTGAGAAAATTGCGAAAAAGTGAATAAATCATTTAGTAAAGTCACATTTAGTAAACGCACTTCCGGTTATCCGATTTTTTTCAAACTCGGAATTTCAACAACATATTTAATTCTAATTAACATTATTTAGATGGCAGAATTGTCTAATAAACTGAAATAGCACTTTAGATGGAAACCTAACCCCACCCCTCCCCCAAAAGTGCCTTTCAATGCATTTTCCCGGAGAAATGTTTCTAATAAAAGTTGTAGCTCTTTGTATGTGTGGTTGATTTTTAAAGTTTAAAGAAAATCGTCGGAGCCATTTTTGAGAAAATCGCAAAAAAGTAAAAAATCCAACTAGTAAAGTGGTACTTCCGGTTAAGGAATTTTTACAGATAACGTACAGTCAGATCCCATGGTGACCTCTAAACGGAATATCAAATTTCAACTTTCTACGATTTTTCGTTTTTGAGCTATGCTGTTCACATACATACATACACACAGACACACCCACTCACAGACCATTTGCTAAAAAGCACTTTTTTGGACTCAGGGGACCTCAAAACGGATATTTCCGGTGAAAACTCGATATCGAAAATTTGACACGATTACAATACTTCCTCTTACTAGGAGTAAGAGAAAGTAAAAAAAGTCTTGTCCACATTAGAAATTTTTATTTTTTTAAGGACAATAAATAAAAATGCATTTCTTCATTTCAGGTGAATTGAGCGCACATTGTGTGGGTCCTCATAAAGTTGCTTACTGTGAACTCTATGATCATGGAGATGGCACTTTCACTCTTAATGTAAAACCTCAGGAGGCTGGAAGACATACTCTTACCGTTAAATATGGAGGTAATTTTGATTAAAGTAAAGATTATCTCCCCTAACTCTACTCTTTCAAAATTATCCATCTAGGAACGTTGAAATTCATTCACAGTAGGTGATGATTACTTACAATATGGAAACAAGTTTACACCAATATGATAGCTAAATAGCTATTGCACTAAGTGAATAAGCTTTTCAAAATAACCATGCGCGCGAAATTCGCAATTCTGTATTAATCTAAGAGAAGCACAAGCTCTCATTTTTAAGAAAAAAAGCAAAACATAAAGCCGAAAGTGTTCTATGTTTCACTAACGAATTTTCAGCTAATGAAACCATATGCATATTTTAAAATATAAACTGTAAATTGCCAAAAAAAAAAAAAAAATCACACTAAATTGTTTGTTTTCATCGTAAAAGAATCAATATTATTCAAAATTTAAAAATTAATTCCAGGAGTGGATGTACCGGGTTCACCATTTTTGCTACGCGTTTGCGGCGCTGCTGATGCCAGTAAAGTTAGAGTTTTTGGTCCAGGAATTCAACATGGGGTACTAGCTACTTTCCAAAGTAGATTTATATGCGATACTCGAGGTGCTGGTGCAGGCCAGCTCAGTGTGAGAGTTAGAGGACCAAAAGGTGAGAATCTTCTTTTAATGGAAAGTAAATAACATTATTTGTCTCCGGCAAATGGATTTTCCATGCCGGGAAATTATTTGTCATTTGCTTATTGTATATCATAATGAAAAATAAAAGTACTATTTCATTATTATTTGAATATATTAAATTTTAGGCGCATTCCGTGTTGAAATGCAACGTGGTAGTCAAAAAGATAGGATGATCATGTGTAAATATGATCCAACGGAGCCCGGTGATTACAGAGTGGAGGTGAAATGGGCTGGTGATCTTGTTCCAGGATCTCCTTTCACCGTAATGATTTTCGATACTCAAGAAGAATTAAATAGGTTCTTACAGGTAAGAGAATCATTTATTATAGCATTTCATCATAATTTTAAGAAAGTGAAATGGATTTTAGTTTGTATGTATTAAGCTTTGTATTAGGCAACTTTTACTTATAGCAGTTTCTGTAGATCCCACGAGTTTTTTTTTTTTTGAAGAAATTAAATTATTTCTTCAAATTTTAACCGTTGTAATAATTTATGTGACAAACCTTAAGCGACTGGCGTGGTGTCTTGGAACTAGCAGCTAAGCAGCAGCTTTTTTTATGCAGTTTTTGTTTTGAAGACTAGGGAAACAAACAAAAAAATTGTTGTGAAGTGCTATTTACGTTGAACTGTTGTGTAACAATTGGATTCTCTTGTAACACAAATGACCCCCCAAAAAATTCTTATATTCCTAATTAACAAATTTTCTTCGAAGTTTGAATTTTTACTGAATGTTTAGTTGCCCTGAGTAATTTACAGATGATGAAACCGTATATTTATTTAAATAGCAACTTAGTAGAGAGGAAACTAAGGACGCATCTCCTTGAGGATCCCTAAAAAACATATTTCCGTAAATAGATTATAAATAAAAATTTACTTGCTTAATTCAGGTTCCGGATTTCTTATTTCATCAGAAATAACGAAGGTGAATGGCACAATTTGATATTTGGTCCAGAATTGCAGACCTAATGAACCATTACAAAATTCATGCTTTAAAAAAAAAAAAAAGTTTCGAGACATAATGAAAAAGCATGATTAGTAATCTTTCGGACAAATTCAACTACTACTTATACTATTCCGTATAGCAATCACAGGAACGTACCTCTCAAAATTCCTCAACCGGAAGTACCACTTAACTGAATGGATTTTTTTAGTTTAGATTTTCTCAAAAAAAAATGGCTTCACCAATTTTCTTTGAACATAGTATATTGACTACACATATAATGAACTGCGACTTACTTACATTTAAAACATTTCTCCGGGAAAAAACTCATTTAATATGGTTTTTGGGAAACGGTGGGGGGGGGGGGGGCATGTTTTCCACTAAAGTACTATTTTTAGTTTAATATACAATTTTATCATCTAAATAATATTAATTTAGAATTAAATGTGTTGCTAAAATTCTGAGCTTGAAGAAAATCCTGTTGACCGGAAGTGCGTTTTTTTTTTTTTTTACTGACGTAATTTCAGTTTTCTACGATTTTATCCATTAAAAACAGTGACGGATTTCATTAAATTTGTTACACTAAATATGAATATTTTAGAGACCTATATCACTTTTGTTGGGGTATTTTTTTTTTTTTTTGAGAAAATTCATTTCAAGAAATTTGGGGTGAGGGGAAATGTATGGTTAGGTTAGGTTAGGTTTTTTGGAAGAAAAGTGAACACTTAGTGAAAATTAATGTTGGAAGAAAATTTAACACTTAAATATTGTAAACCACAGTAAGAGAAAGTCGTCAGAGTGTATCACAACAGATTTTTTTCCACCTAATTAGGGAAACTCAAAACTTGGCATTAAAGGGATAAAAATATATTTCCTAAGAGTAATTCAATTAAATCCAAGGATAGGAAGCATTCATCCATTTTGAAAAAAACAACAAAAGAATTAGGTATTCTGTTGAGGATTAGTGACGGTAAAACTCATCAATAATTGCTTTATTTCTTCTCACTAGACGTTTCGATCCAACATAGTCATTATCGATTTAATCCATGATGTTATTGTTTTTATGTTACTTGTTTTTTATATGAGTGTTAAATAGGATTGGTAAAAGACATTGTGTATGTAATAAGGTTTTAATTTCACTAAAACTCAACTGAATAATTCTAACTAGTTTATTAATTTTCATCTAACCATGTTAATCATTTTTTCAGGGAAATCAGTCTCCAACATCAGAATTGTATGGGAGTGTTGCCTATTCAACTGGATATGCTCACATTACTCCTTAAACTTACCATTTGTTATTAAAATAAAATAAAAAATAAGAAAAATTAAAAAAATGGGTATTTATTAAATTGTTGTTATAGCTACTGAAATTATAAATATATTTAAATATTTTATAATCTATTTTTCTTAATAAAATATATAAAAAAAAAGTGTACATAAATGTAAAGAAAAGGCTGATATGTTATTGTATGTAGTCGAAGAAAGATGTCATATAAATATCCAGAAATTTAAATTTCATTCTTTTAAATGCTACATAAATAATTATAGAGTTCTGTTTCAAAAAAATAAATAAATAAATAACGAACATTATTGATAATATTTAGATACAAATATGTTTTCGTTATATTTTTAATTGTTTATATATAATTAAGGGACCTGACAGCATTACTTTTGTTGCTTCGTCTGATTCTGATTAAATACTAAATAATAAGGCTTATGATTAATAAATATAACTTTGTTATAATTGTAGGCGTTTACATGTTACATTCTTACAAATTAGAATGCTTGTAAATTAACATTCCAATGAAAAAATTTATTAATTTTCTCTGACATTATTTTATTAAATAAATTTTTAATTTATTTACACATATTTTTTTTTTTTTCTACATTTTATTAAACCTTTATTCCTTCCACATAATTGTTATTTTCAAAATTTTAATTGAGTATTTTACTTAATTTAAAAACCCGATAATAATAACAGCTCGCTTATTTCAAAAAATTTTCATGCTTTCTTGAAAAATTTTTGGTGACTCAAATCTGATTTGAAATACGAAATTATTTCGACTCCAATTTGTAGGTATGTACAGCTGCTTAGGTATCCCAGCCATGCATAATTGCAATTTAGAGCTAAGTAAACAATGTACTAGCACATTGCTCAAAGACATAGCACAATTGTTCTAAACAAATAGTGCACAATTTCTGTTATCCAAAAATCAGCCTCAGAAATATTTTACAGGGAAAATTCATCATTTATATACCTATTTTTTTTTTTTGTATACTTTTTTCTGTACATATGCCGGCTTCGGGTACGCTCTTTTTCAGCCCGTTGGCCTAGCTGATGCTTACAAAACAGACAGTACTCTTTTAAACGAAACTAGAATCGTGTTGATTTTATATTAATGTGTTACAGCAAAGACAGTGGATATTAACTTATTTATATAATTCCTTAGAGTCTATTTTATGTAACCTCCCCAAGCGAACGGTCAAGCGGCACGAACAGTATCTATTGCAAAATATGTTATTAGACAAAAATGCAGAAACTGCAGATGGCTTACACTAGCCCGAATCACTCCCTTGGTTTGCAGTTAAGTACGGAGAAATTGTTCATTTTGCAGCACAATTAGGAACAGCCTGCCAACAATGTTCAAGCTATCTAATCCAAGTGGCCCCAGATCTCTAAAGTTTCAGGACGAAAGATAAAGAAAATAGAGAGAAACAAAAGTAAAGCTTTGATTCAAGGCATCATGTTTCTTCAGCAGCCTTGCTTAAGATAACAAATGTGGATACAGATCTACAAAGGTATGGACAGATAAGTGGAATGGCAAACACTCTGTGATCTAATATCGTTAAATTGGATGAGGATGAGATCATGAGAAGTAACAGAAAAAAGAACAACGAAGATTTGCTGTGGATGAGTTCACTGGGCCAAGAGGACTGCATGATGAAGAGGGATTGTCGAGGTAAGAAGAGAGAACGAAGAGGGAAGAATAAAAAATAAGGCAATAAAAGATAAGCGAATAAATCATAAGCGATTTAGACGAGAAGAAAATGATGCTCTATCCCCTGAGAATAGCAGAGAATATGACACCCGCTGTAGTAGGATAATCAACCCATTGCGAGGTCACATTTCGAAAAAAAGGTACGTGAAAGAGATCATATGATTTTCCCCCATCTATGGTCGCTGGGAGCCTTCTCAGCGCACTGCCGGCTTCCGGACACTGTTCTCTCGCTACAAGACAACACTGTCCATCACCAAACGGTGAGCAATAGAGAGTCCTAGGAAAAAAAAATGAAGGGCATCATTGGACTATAACCCGGAACCTCCGCGTGAAAGTCCAACGCGCTACCTCTGAGCTAATGAAACTTTGGAATGAAGTAATGTGATCAAAGTTTCCATTTCGAAAACTCTCTAAAGTCAGCTGACCAAAATTGAGGGCTCTTATCTGTTACCAAAACTTCAGGAATTTTATGACGTGCAAAATTACAATTAAGTCACTTAATTACGTCCGCAGAAGATGTAGTTTGTAATAAAATTTAACTCCTGATACCTTGAGAAATAATCCAAACATACAATGCCACAATAGTAGCATTTAAGTGACCTAGCAGAATACTACGCAGTTGACTATGTTTGTAATTACAATATTCACATACCCGTTGATCCTTAATGCGAATTAATTTTCCTTTAATTTTTACTTTCTCTTAGTCCTAGTATAAAACGAAGTATTGTAATCGTGCCAAATTTTCGATATCGAGTTTTCACCAGAAATATCCGTTTAGGTTCCCTGAGTCTAAAAAAGTGGTTTTTAGAAAATTATGCGTATGTAAACAGTAAAGCTCAAAAACGAAAAATCTTAGAATGTTCAAACTTGATATTCCGTTTAGGTATCACCATGGGATCCGACAGTAGGTTATCTGTCAAAATTCCTCAACCGGAAGTACCACTTTACTGAATGGTTTTTTTCACTTTCTTGCGATTTTCTCAAAAATGGCTGCGACGATTTTCTTCAAACTTAGTAAATGAAGTACACATACAAAGATCTACAACTTTTATTTAAAAAGTTTCTCTGCGAAAATATATTTAAGAGTAATTTTGGGAGAGAGAATAGGGTTAGGTTTTCTTCTAAAGTGCTATTTCAGTTTACTATATAATTCTGTCATCTAAATAATATTAATTAGAATTAAATATGTTGTTGAAATGCCGAGTTTGAAGAAAATCAGATGACTGAAAGTGCAGTTTTACTGAAAAGTGTTCTGCTATTTTTCTAAAACAGCTCCAACGATTTTCTTTAAACAAAGAATGTGAACTACACTTATAAATAGCTACAACTTTTATTTGAAACATTTCTCCGGCTAAACTTATTTAAGCAGGCTTTTGGGGAAGGGATTGGCTTATGTTTCCTATCTTAGTTGATTATACAATTCTACCATCTAGACAAAATTAATTAAAAATATCTAGAAATTATCAAAATAATATTAATTAGAATTAAATATGTTGGCAAAATTCTGAGTTTTGAAGAAAATCAGTTCACCGGAAATGCGTTTATACAGTTAACAAATTTCTCCTACTGCTTTAAATGCACTTCTCAGGTCCCCTAAGTTCGAAAAATGGTTTTTAAAAAATACAGATGAAATACAAGTTTTCAGGTCCTCTGAGTTCGAAAAGTGGTTTTCAAAAAAATGTTCTGTGAGTGGTGTGAATGGCACAAATCAAAAACAAAAAATTACAGAAAGTTCAAACTTAATATTTCGTTTGGGTATCACAAAGGAAACTGATAGGCATTACTTGCCAAAATTATTCAACCGGAAGTTCCACTTTATGCGCAGACTTTTTTAAAATTTACTTCATTAACTAATTTCGGACGTCTAGTAAAAAATGTATTAATTAGAAAATAATTCAAACAAAAGTACGATAATTTTTTCTTTTAATTCCCATTTTATTTCCTATTTGTCACAAAATTGCCAAAACCGCTAAAACCGTTACAAGTACTACAAGCTATCTTGCTATTTACATCTAAAATTTGTTGAGTCTTTCATTGATAAAACAACATTTGCAAATTTAAACCATTCTATGTTCTAAAAACGCAATTCTTTTAATTCTTGTGTGACTTTTATTACATACATAATTTTATTAATACATTCATTTTTTCTGTTGAATTATTCCAGTGCTTGAACATAATGTCTAGTTTATTTTAATATATATATGTTGCGCAGTCCACAAAGTATTGAAAGAATTGTTTGTGCTTGGTACCGCTGAGCTGGAAAGCATCAGAGATATTTTTCGTGATAGTCTGCTTCTTTTTGTGGCAATCGACCAGTATCGGGGCGTTCGCCTATCATCAGGATGTTTTCTCAAAACAGTGTGATAACACAGACTTGCACAGAGCGAATTCAGTTCATACACTATTCAAAGAGCCTCTATGAAATGTGCGCAATCAATCAAAAGCTAGTTTCTCGGAACAACATAAAAAAAGGAATCGAACTAATTATAATTGCTATTAAGCAAATGAATTATAGAAAGTAGAAGCGTTATATATTTTATAATTTTTTTTTTTTGTCCCACGAGTGTATACGGCAAAATAAAAAATGGCAGTGCATTTCCGCCTAATTCTCTTATGCCTATTTTTTCAACAATGAAATGAAATTCGGAGTTTTATAGCTCATATTAAATATATAGAACAGTAAATATTATCAGAGACATTTTCCGTGGTAGCCTGCTTCATTTTGTGGTCATCGACCGGTTTCGGGCGTTCGCCCATCTTCAGGATGCGTTCTTCAGACAGTGTGCCAACACAGACTCGTACAGAGACTTCTAAGTACGAGTCTTCTATATACTTCTGTTACGAGTCTGTGTTGGCACACTGTCTCAAAAACGCATCCTGAAGATGGGCGAACGCCCGAAACCGGTCGAGGACCACAAAATGAAGCAGGCTACCACGGAAAATGTCTCTGATGCTTTCCAGCTCTGCGGAACCAACCACCACAACAAGTAAATATTATATTAGAAATAACTTGATTTTTTTCATAAAAGACTTTTATTGCAAAATTTGATACTTACATAGGGAAAATGGGTAAACAAATTCAAAACTAGATTTTTTATAGGAATAATAGCTAAAAATAAATAACCAATCACAGTGTAGAAGTGAAGTTGTCAAATGTGGGCATGTAATTAAGGCCAATCAGAAATTTAGAACGATTATATTGACCACGCCCACATTTAATAACCTTCACTTCTACACTATGATTGGCTATTTATTTATAGCTAACTGTTGCTATGAAAAAATCTAGTTTTGAATTTTTTTACTAATTTTTCCTTCGTAGGTATTTTATAAATTATCATTATAATGCTATAAAATTTTTTGATTAAAAAGTGCAAAAAATCAAGTTATTTCTTCATTTGGCAGAAATGATCCAATGAAAGTCCGCCAGTATTTAGCGTTTATACTAATGTAAAAAAATGAAATTGATGTTAATCACCCATAAAAATTTCTCAAAGGAATTAAGAAAATTAGTTAATAAAACTTTCCTTTAACCTGAAGTTTGTAGCTATTCATATATTGTACATCATTTTTTTAATGAATGTGGCGCAGTCCACATATTGAAAGATTAGATCTGAAAAACTACAGACTATGTAACTATGTAATCTGGGGTAAGAGAGAGTATTGTGAGTTATCAGCAAAACTCTTCCACTCACAGGTTCCTCCATTCGAATCTTTCAGCCATTTTAAATAAATCCGTAATAAATGAATCAATAGATTCTGCCTCTCTTTCCGACGTTGAACTTAGTTCTTACATAAAATATATTTGTCTTTACTTTAAAATGTTCATGTGGTTTCTATAATTTCTACATTTTCTATAATTTTGTATGTTCTCTCATTTTCTGTTACGCCGAATGTATTCAGAGCAACATCTACACTCTCACCTAAACAAAACATGAACTTGTTCTGTTTCACTTCTATTCACTAAACCTGCCGGCGAATGCATACCGTTTTTATATTCATTTACTCCATTCTTCTGTGTGTTGGAACTTTTCAGGCGATGCTAGTTGTTAGCTGGCAACTCCTGTTTGGTTCACGTTCAGACTGCCAATGGACTGAATCGGTCTGTTAATTATCTCTGATAATTGTTTTGGTTTTAATTTAAACGTCATCGTTCGTCACCATGCAAAAAAATCTACTTATTATGAGCTTTATCATATAGTTATGAATTTTAAAAGTTTGTAAGGAGTTGCGAATAGTAAATAAAAATTTCGAAAATAAAATAAATTTAAAATAAAAATCTTATAATTCTTTTATTTACACTACTTTTTCTTGAAAAAGGAAGATATACTTTTTGAGCCTTTCGCTGCTTTCGCCATTGCTTCCTTCTTGGCTGCTTGTTTCTTAAAACATATAAAACATTTTGATTTAGTCTTCTTGCTACTATAAGGAATATAACAGATACTTAATAAATGAATAGGAATGAGTTTTGAATTACATATTTCAAGAATTATTCAGAGGATTCTGGATATCTTAC
The DNA here is from genome assembly GCA_011037195.1 of Triatoma infestans. Taxonomy (NCBI): domain Eukaryota; kingdom Metazoa; phylum Arthropoda; class Insecta; order Hemiptera; family Reduviidae; genus Triatoma; species Triatoma infestans. Next base: position 41,414 of record JAAEAF010000757.1, read on the forward strand.
TGTGACGATGGATGAAATTCCGAAACATTATAAAGATGTAGCAACATGCTAAGACGGACAAAATCCCAGAAATTCTCCGTCTTATATATGTATGAATTTATCGTTATATATGTGTACACACACACACACACCACACATATATATATATATATAATATATATATATATATATATATATATATCGTTACAAATTTCATAAATCTCTAAGTGGGAAAGTGCTTTCGTGACTAATGCGTTTCTTATCAAAGCTTGAACTTCAGGGATTTTTCTTTTAATTTAAGTTTTATGTGGAAGATAAAAATGGCTTTAATCTAAAGAAATATTCTCGCCTACTTTTGAAAAATAAATGATCTTTTCGCTTGCTTTCGATTTTAAAAAAGAAAAAATACTGTGAAATTTCTTAAAGAAATATCTCTCAGTGAGTTGGAAGGTTCAAATATATTTCAATAAGAGAAGAAAAGTCGAATGTACTATATAAACTGAAGCAAAACTTAATTTGGATACAAATTAACTTTAAATACCTAAATAGGAATAGGTTCCGGGGAATCTAACCTTATTGCACAAAAGTATATCATTTAGTTTTAATTACATCTTTGAAATATTTGCAGATTGCATTTCTATAACATGGAGGATTCTTGACAAATTTAAATCAATTCCTTTTAACAATTCGATTTTTAACCTTTCCACAGAAAACACAATATTATTCCTCGGGATCGTGCATGGGTCCTCGAAAGTGTGGGGCCAGTCGCATTGCTTTAGCTAATAGGTTAAAGCACACTGAAAATGACACTCAAGTGACCAATTCTCGGCCTTATAGATTAAGCTATCAATGGGAGAGCATATCCAAAACATTAAACCACATTTCTCAAACCTGAAAATCTGCCAATAGGACATTAGATAAAGAAATTACCTTATCTATTTTGGTCGTTGAGATAGGTGTTTTAATTTCATCTAATTTTGGTTTCTTATTCTCCCTATCTTCTTCTTCTGATTCTCCTTTTCTTTTATCAACTGGAGAAATGATTTCATTCTTGTCTGCTATTTTCTTTTCGTCTGGTTGAAGGCCAAGAAAATCTGTTAATTTTATAACCATCTCTGGCTGTAAATAATCACCAAGTAGTCCAACTGCATATCTTAGATAATTTTCTGTAAGTATATAATAAAGACATAATCATATATTTTATTATAAATGTTTGTACTTTTTATATCTTTAGTCAATTTGAAGTAGCTACCTGGCGTATCTTGAGCTTTCTCAGATTTGATAAAATTAGCAGAAGCGGCAGTACTAAAAGAAACATGTAATCCTTTAGTTTTCAATACATCCACAATTCTATCCAACTTTTTCTGCAGCCATGCTAATGTTTTATCTTCGTTATAAATGTATGCATTAAGTTCTTCATCACCTGAAGAAGAACTTATACATGTTTTATCATTTTTTATATCCATTTCTTTTTAATCCTAAATAAAATATTAAGTTATTGATTAACAACCTTTTCTATCTGATATTAAATGTAGTTGATTAATCTCTTCGCAGTTTAGTAATCTCTCAATTTCAGGATAATCTTCATCTATTAAAATCTGATCTAGTGGAGAACAATGTTTTGCCTTTAAAATAAGATTGTAAAAAAAAGTGAAAAAAAGAAATAAATAAAATCAAGCTTTCTTTTTTAAACTTAATATAGAAGAAACAAATTTGCCGAATTTTTTGTCGAACATAAAATTAAACTTAAAATAAAGCTATTTTAAAAAATGTAGATACCTTTGTTAAATATGGTAGAATTAAAAACAAAGGATCTATAGGAGATGAGATATATAAGTCGCCATCCGACGTAACATTGTCATCAATAAAGTAGGAGCTAAAAAAAAAACACAAAGTAAATATATAATAATAAAAAAGGCGCCTGAAGCCAAAAGCCAAATTCATTATTTCCACTCCTAAATTATTAGAACATTCTAGAAGAGCAGAGATATCTTACTATATATAAAATTACATTAAATTTCCTCATAATGAAGAGATGGTTACCTAAATAGATGCTTCCTCTCCTTTCATTTGTATTAAATAAGTATTCTAAAGATATACGTAGAATATTTAAGGAAAAAAAAAATACAATTCTAAACATCTGGGCCTGGGACCAAACCCTACGCTATCCATAAAAATAACAACAAACCGAGTTTAGAACAAATATCCAGACCCGGATCTAATCCATCACCGCAGTCCGGATAAATCGACAATAACCTTAAGGGGAAATAGCCTAAGCTCTTCCACAGACATCCTATTCCGGGCAAAGGTCCTGAACCTAATTTCCTCACAGTCCAAACAGTCTGTCATGAGATGTATGGGTATTACCTCCTCCGTCTCACAGACTCTACCTACAAAAGGGGTCAGGCATGAACCCCATTGTATAGAGATGTCTCCTTAAACCACAGTGTCCAGTAAGAGATCCAACAAGATGCCTGAGAGAGCTCCGTGAAAAACACAGCAACGTCTCACTAATGGCTTTGTCTGGAACCCCGATGAGCATTTTGGATGCCGAAAACCAACTGCGCTCATCCATAAGGATGAATGCTGTGAAGCTGTCCATGTCTGGAAGCCTGACAGACATGTGCCAGAAGACACGCCAACGGCAGGCTCGGGACCAATGAAAGGGAGAGAGGCGCCTAATTTGGCAAACCTATCAACCTTTCCCAAAAATTCCCATATGACCTGGCACCCAGACTAGGAGCACATCCTTCAGAGAAGAAAGTTCTTCTAGTCTTTTATAACATTCTAACACCAATTTGGAAGTGAAGACACATTAACTCAGCGCGTTCAGCGCAGCTTGGCTGTCCGAGCAGATACAAACACCTTTTAAGTTAGTGTTATATACCCTCTCATCCAAGTTACAACAAAAAATAGCATAAACCTCAGTCTAGAAGACTCTTCACCAAGAGTAACTGCCAAATGATCTCCGATCTCAAAATAGACCGCAGCTTCATCCATTCTGGAACCGTCTGTGTAATACCGGAAGTAATTATTAGTATCAACCCCAGACGGACCCAATCTTGACCAATCTTCCCTAGAAGGTAACCTGACACTGTAAGAATGGTCGAAAACAAAAGTCTTCAACATTCTATCAGAAGGAAAATTAGTAACAGGAACCTTCAGAAGCATCTCGCGAGAATGGTAGAATGGCAGCTGCTTACACTGCCAAAAACCTGATTGTTTAATACTATAACAGGCTTTCACTGCCACAGTTTTCACCTCTATAAAAAGCGGTGGAATTCCCAATAAAGTCTCGATTGCAGCTGTTGGCGTGGTCCGTATCGCACCGGTGACAAGCCAAACGTTGAATATCCTCAAGCAGCAGTCTAGGGTATCTTATCTCAATGCGACGCCACCACACCACAGCCGCTTATAACAACCTAGGTTTAAAAACCATATCATAAATCCAAAACATCATCTTGGGAGTAATCCAATTTTTACCTACGATTCTTCGACATTGCCAAAAGGAAATAATGACCTTTTGATGCAGGGTCTTAACATGTTCCGATCAATTTAATTTACTGTCAAGAAACACTCCAAGAAACTTCATCGATTTGCAAATCTGAACAGTTTCTAATAACCTATGAGGTTTTAATCTTACGACCTTCCTTCTATTAGTAAATAAAATCACCTGGGTCTTCCTGGGATTAATTGAAAGACCCTTATCCTGAGTCCAATCATATACCATGTTGAGGGCACTTTGCATTAAGTCTGAGATAGTAATCAGACATCGTCCTATCAATAAAATAACACCATCATCGGCATATGCCTGTACATAGAATCCCGATGAATTCACCTGGTTAATAGTTCATCCATGACAGCACACCATAGCTTTGGTGAGAGACAACCATCTTGACAACCAACTTCTCTCCGCTCCCACAACCACAGTGCACATACCTATAGAAGCCTATTTACTCCTTAAATAAATACCTATCCATTTAATTAACACGGGTTGTATACCTTTTCGACCTAGGGAACCTTCAAGAGCATCGGACCATACTCTGTCAAATGCCCCTTCAACATCAAAGAAGCACCCTAAAGCATATTCCTTTGCCTCTAGAGCAGATTCTATCCTACTGACCAGACAATGAAAAACAGCCTCTGTCGATTTTCCTACTCTACAAGCATGTCGGTTTGGATGGAGTGGATGACACCTTCAAAAGATCATTAGTAATATACCTATCCACCAACCTTCCTAAAGTTTATAGAAGGAATGACATAGGACTTATGGTCCTAAATGCCTTAGGGTCAGATTGGTCACTTCTTCCTGGTTTAGGAATAAAGACCACCTAACTTCCCTCCATAATGTTGACACAACCAAACATTAAACAACCTTTAAAAATCCTTATCAACACATTAATCAGTACATCCCCACCATTTTGTAGCTGACAGGGGTAAACTCCATCAGGTCCAGGGGACTTAAATGGTGAGAAACTGTGCACTGCCCAAGCCAGTCTGTCCATAGTAACTACCTCGTCCACGGTAGGCAGGTTCTACCTTCCTTCCACCAACCGCAGACGAAGCAGTGCGGTTGGTGGAAGGAACGTAACGTTAGTGGTAAAACAACATAACGTATTTTTACGTTTATGTTATCCGGGAAATGGGTATTAAGCAGAGCTGAATGTCTCCACTTCTCCTCCTGTAAAAGAACGGACAGGATATCTTGAAGTACCGAACTGACATCCTTATCCTTACCAAGAATCCGGACCAGCCTAGATGTCTCTTGAGTCGAATTTAGATCCTCGCAAAAGGATCTCCAAGAGTTTCTCTTAGCTTTCCTTAAAGCATATTTATACGCTTTTTTAAGACTAGTGCAACTATTCCGAAGAAACGGGTAAGACAGCCTTCCTGTAAGAACCCCTAACTTGTTTTCTTAGTTTTTCTAACGAAGATGGCCACCAGGGGTTCCTACTACCGCTAACTTACTTGGGAGGACAGGTCTCTTAGAATGAAGACTTAATGTGTTCATGTAGAATACCAGCCTCTCTTTCCAATTCAGTAATATCACCAAGAGCACTTGACTGGATAATCATTCTATCTCCTAGAAGTCTAGAATAAGAATTGAATCCGTCCTTCTGGGGTTCCTATAGGCAGCCATGGTGATTGGAGCATCCGAACTTACTCTCCAATCTCTAATCAGTTCACTAATATTCCGAGAAGCAAGAATAATATCAATAACTTGTCTTCTAATCCTGGTTACAAAAGTGGATTCAGAACCCCTATTTATAACGTCCAGGTCAGTACCCATCAAGAAGTCCATGACAGCACGACCCTTAGTATTGATGTCGCTGCTATCCCAGACAACATGATGTACATTTGCATCACATCTTATAATTATAGGTGTGTTGTTGGACTCCGTAAACCGTACCAAATCTATCGGTTCCTGAGGAGGGATGATCATAGGGGAAATAGGCCGAGGCCACCACCACATCAAGATATCGGCCACCCATCCCCAGAGCAATTCTCACCGCCACCAGATCCCTAGAGCAAAACTGTCTGAGCAGAACGGCGCCGACATCTCCACGCAAATACATGCCCTAGGATTGCCCCCGCCATCCACAGCAAACAGCCTGCCATTGACCGCACTCAAACCTCGAACCAATGTTTTATAAGCACAGGGTTCTTGGATAAGTGTAAAATATGTATGCAACCCAGCAATAGAGCGGTACAAATTAGCCGTTGCATCTTTGCAGTGCTGCAAGTTATCCTGAACCATTTCTATCCTGTCAATCATAGTGATAAGTCAACTAATGGAAGAAATGGAACTTCTGACATACTTGATAGACAGCAGGCAGGAAAAAAATAAATAAATAAATATAATAAAAATAAATAAATATGTAAGTAAATAAATAAACAATAAAAATAAATAAATATGTAAGTAAATAAATAAAAATAAATAAATAAACAATAAAAATAAAAATACCTGCCTTACATATTATCTCTCCATTTACCTTTGACCACGTTTCAGAAATCACCGCAGGAGGACAAGTACTCCGCGGCTCCTCCTGACACGTTCTCCTCCAGAATAAGCGCCAGAGCTACCCTAGAGATATAGCGCCCAGGGATTGTGAGCCCAGGCCCACAATACCCGGGAGCACACCCATGCGTATTTTACGCTAGCCGGTTGACCAGAGCTGGGTTAGGTTATGGCCGCCTGTTTAACCTTTAGCCATACAGCCAGCAACATAATAAATATTTAGTGTTGTAATAGATGATAAACAATTCCAGTTGAAGTAGTAATTGTATTTGAAAAATGATTGCAAATTTTCATGATTGAAAGATTTTATTGACGGATTCGTATAATATCTTGAGCACTTCTATATTATCAGAAAACAAGATTTCTTCATAGACAGCATTCTCTCGAAAGTACTTCTTAATTTTATTTTGGAAAATTAATCTGTCGGTCTGATGTTTACTTAGGCCTTGACGAGATGTTTGAAATCTTCACGTATTTCACACGAGGGGCATAGATAGCTTACTATTTGCCCAATTTTGCCCATAATTTGCATAGGCTCTGCAAATAGCGTGATTTGATCTCAAACGACAGACGGTAGTCACCATATGTTTATCTAATACATGATCCTTAAACCATGGTCTTCCGAGAACTCTAATGTTAGATTTGTAAAAATACCCTTTTGTACAGTTTTTAAATAAATTTTCCCATTTAGCAAACTAATTTTTATACAAATGGCGATAGTAGTCTTTGTAAGGTAGTTGGAGATTTAGTAGTTCTCCGTGAATGGCTGCTTCTCGTGCTAGTTTGCCTACTATTTCGTTGTTTCGTAAACCGCAATGCCCTTTTACCCATCCAAAACTCACATGAACACCTTTGTTTCTTAGTGCATGGACCCTCTCTGCAATGCCTGTTTCTAAGTGGTTAATATCTTTGGACTTTCCGACATTTTTTAATTTTTGAAGTAACTCTGGCAGTCACTGAGGATGGTATTCTTTATGTGAGTGAGAGTAGATATGTATTGTTCTATGGCTACCATTTCAGCGGTATATACTGATGTTACTGGTGGTAAGCTATATTTCTCTATATATTCTGATTGGAAGGATCGTATTCGTATTGGAGGATCGTAACTGCACATCCAACTGCATCCTCTATTTTAGAACGGTCCGTATATACACAGTATTTTCAGGCCATAGAATTTGCAAAAGAATTCGCTGCAAGAGATTCAGGCCGCACATAAATTGTGGCGACCCAAACAGAGGGCACAAAGGTTTCTACCAACTCACACTCCTGACGGGGAACCGCTGCACTTGTTAGTCTGTAATTGTATCTGAGGTACGTGGGAGTGCTAAGTTCCCAAATAGCTCTGCGTTCGCCCGCTAGCTTGGCCATCCACGCTTCCAGAAAAGTGGAGCGCAGATGTTTCCAGAGCCGCAACGAGGGCGCGCTGGTTGGACTTGAATGAGGTTCTGCGACAGAATATCCGTCTCTAGAAACATAGGGAAGTTTCACCCTGTGTGAATAAAAATACTCCCTCAAACCATTTAGCTCCCGATTTGATTTACCCTTACTTTCAATTGTAGATAGATGCAACTTAACTCCGGTACGCCAATAATCAAGAAATATTATTAAAAATGAAAGGTGACCCTATTATGTAAAAATTTCTGAATAAGTCTGTAAAAGTAGGTTACTACTCTGATGAGACTGGTACTACAGACGCTCAGTTTAGATCAAGATGTTGTAGAATAGTCTGGTTATACCTAAGCTTCAGAGAATGGCACTAATAGTATCCAAACTTTAAACACAAATTTTAATTTTCTTACTATTGTTGAATGTAACTTTCTTCTAATTATTTAAGGCTTGACGATTTAGAAACCTTTAAAAAAAATTTGGTATGAAACACTCACACAACTTTCTCTTAATGCAGTTACAAAACCGTAACTGACAAATTTTTGAGTTATACCAAATTTAATGAAATTTTCGGTGTTTGTATGGAGGAAAATCGCAAAAAATTAAAAAACTTTCAGTAAAAACGCACTTCTGGTTTACTAATTTTCTTGAAATTCATAATTTTGGCAATCTATTAATTTATAATTAACTTTGTTTGGATGGTAGAATTGTATAATCAACTATGATACAACTTTATCTGGAAAACACAACCCCACCCCTCACCAAGAGTACCCCTTAAATGAATTTTCCCGAAGAAATGTTTCAAATAAAAGTTGTAGCTTTTTTTATGTGTAGTTGATATGTAAAGTATAAAGAAAATTGTTAGACCAGTTCGAGAAAATCACGAAAAAATGAAAAAACCATTCAGTATAGTGGCAGTTTCGGTTAAACGATTTTTACGAAAAGCTTATTCTCGGGTCTTCTTGTAACACTTTAACGAAATATTAAGTTTGAATTCCACCATTTTTTTCGTATTTGAAATATGCTGCCCTCCCTCACAGACCAAATGCTAAAAACCACTTTTTTGGACTCAGGGGACCTGAAAACGGATACTTTCGGTAAAAACTCTATATCGAAAATTTACAAGATTACAATAAATCTTCCTCTTAAATTAAATCCTCGGGAGGGCTATACCGCGGCACCGCAGCCAACATAGCCTTATTTTGCGATTATACTTCCTCTTACTAACAGTAGGACAAATTAAGAAGGACGAATGTAAAAAAAACTGCATTCAGTTAGGAACAATTTTAGATAGTATTGAGGTAAATTATTTTATATTTAAATTAATCTTCCTCCGGAAAAAATAGTAAGCAGCCTACATTAGATGTTTCAATTGTTGGAGCTCACAAATTCAATTAGATTATGTGTAAATGCTTTAAAAGTGATTTTTTACTTCCTTATTTACTTACCGCTTACTATCAGAAAATTTCAAAACCTCATGTACTTTTTTGTTAACTATAAAATATGCCCCCTCGCCAGTCTTTGGATGTCTTAACTTTGATATATCAAGTGCACTAGTTTCCTCGTCAGGAAAAATATCATCTACAACAATAATAGTAATGAGATAATTATGTAATTTTGCAAAGTAGTTAAACATGTTAATTTTTATATTAGAATTTTCAGATGCAAGATATATAACACAACAGTGAATAAGGCATGTTTTTTGTTTTCCTTTGTATATCATTAAATCCATGCATAAAAAAGTAATCTGTATTAATCTGGTATCTTGGGAATTGGCTGTCAATTAAATACATTCCGACTAAACAAACAATGGGGCTAAACGACCAAACTTCAATACTCATTCTTAAATGGTGTGTGTGCATTTCAGTTAGGAAAGAAGAAATTAGAGGTTACTACAAGTCTAAAACAACTAATTTGTGTCACAAGGAGAAAAAAATAAACTAAAGAAATTGATTCTGACATCTGAGTAAACAAATCATAGTTTGGTAAACAATAAGCTGGGAACATTGACAAAAATGAGATATCTGTAAAGTCATCATGCGAAGTAAACTGTTAAGAGCCTCAAGAGTACTAGTATGTCATAGAAAGCAAGAAAACGAGTCATGCACTTCTTAAGTTCTTTATGTCTAAGGCAAACTGAGTCCTAAACTAATGCCCACATCCTTGCCTAAATACAAACTGGTGATAAACAAGAAAAGAAAGCTTCCTCTGCAAGCTAAATTTATTTTCATATAAAATAAATTTCCCATACACTAAATGGATTCTATCATACGTCATGTGCTACAAAGCAATTTACCTTTCATTATAAATAAGAACGATCTGGGATTCTTCTTCGAAGATATTATTTTGGAAACGTTTGTGCTCTTCATCTTTACTTAAAACTCAGATTAATTAAGAATGCAATTACTATGTTTAGAACAGACAATAAAAAAGTATAGTATATAAAATTTTAGTACACTCAAATTAAGAAATTACTGAGAATAACTAAAATAAAAGATTTATAAAATAAATTATACAAAAAAAAATATAAAACAAAAATCTGCCAAGCTGGAAAAACCGCTCATTTCAAATTGTTCCGGAATCATCTGACATATACTATTAACCAGTGATGCTTTATAACCTTGTTTATTTATTTCTAGAATAAGAAAGAATTCTACGGGAATATCGTAATTTCCTTAATACAGAGATTAATTTTTTAATGTTTTAGTAAAGTAAAAACCGATTTTTTATTGATTGCATTAAATGTCGCATCCAAAGCAATTGCTTCTTTTGAAATTAACATCCCTGCAGTATTCCAGTGCCCAGTACGTAAGCTTGTGGTATGAGTGTGTGTATGTAAACATGGTATGAACGCTGCAAATCTTTCAATTTAATTTAGTTTATTCTGTAAATATTTCTTTAATTTAGAGTATGGCTCTAAAAAGAGTTATTTTATGTATATTTTCGGATTATTTTTATTTATTTCATATTTTATATTATGCAACTTTTATACGTTATTTAACTTAGAAAAACTTTTAGTGTATCCCATACCTCTTTTTTAATTTATTATGAAAGCATTTTCGTACGAGAAAAGATCTTTAAAAAGATCTCGACTAGGTCCGCCCGACGTCTACCCTCAAGAACCAAAACAAAAAGAGGTACGTATAAAAGAAAAGTATACCATTTTCACATTCAGTTCTCTTAGTTATGTTAATAATGTTTTTATGCCTGCAAAAAATTTGTCAGTCGATACCAAAAAATTGTATCTCAAATCTCAAACTGCTTTTTTGCACTTCTCCACAAACATCTGTGTTGCAAATCATGCTGACATTTAAGTTATATTTCATACAAAATTAGCTATTCATTTTTTTTGCAACTTGCTTTTTATTTATCAACTTAATAGCAAACACCTTGCATGATATAATTAAGAAAGAAATATTCTAATTATTCTGATTTGTGAAATAAAATTCATTTTGTTGCTTTTATTTGAAACCGGTCTGCAACTTTTGTTGCCATATTTGAAATAGATTCAATATTCCTAGTACTTTTATCAATATTATCAGTATTTATGTAAATGGGAAGCGAAGAATTTGATATTAAAATTAACTGATCTTAAAAAAATATAATTGTAAAATTAGTAAGAAAATTGGTGTTTCGTCATGTTTTTTAATTATCTTCACCTTATCTTTATTTATTAATTGCACACCTTTCCATTTAAATAGTTTCTTGTTTTAATGATTATGGTTATTTTAATCATTTTAAAAGAACTTTTCTAATCGATTAAATTTGTATTGCTAATTTAAAAAAATATTTATTAAGATAATGATCATAATGATTGTCACATAAGTTAACATTTTAACAAAATGATTCTGTGGTTAAAATATATTTTTGTTATACTAGAATGAAGCTAAGTTATGTAAAGATCACGAGTTCAATTAAAATTATTTTGTTTTTAGGATGAATTGACTGTTGCCAATGTTAAGCATGGATTTGCGTCATATCCTCAACTTTCAGATGAATTTGGTTCAGCACGCAACTGCAATGTTTCTGCTTCGAAGGTATATATAATAGTCCTTAAAGGACAGAAATTGACTTTTCTGCCCGTTTCTAAAGTTTTCCCTGGAAATTTTTTCTGTTTGTTCTTTTCTAAGGCCTTTCTCTAAATCACCTTTTCATATCGTTCTGATTCAGTATCACTTCTAATTCATACAACTCACCCTTAACCTAGAAGGAGATCATTGGAAAATTATCAAATCATATTTCTTTTCAAATGTTGTGTTGTTAAGATTCCGAAATATGTCTGCACTAATTACTTAATGGATTTTTTAAAAAAACCCACTACACAATTTCCTCACTCAATATTTCATTTATTAAGCTTCATTTATACATTTTAAAAATAAAATGTTAGTTGTCTTTTTTGTAATAGACCTAAATTTAAAATTCCTCTTTCTCTGCTCTTATTATTTACTATTCAGGTTGATTATTTTAATAATATTTGTAAAATTTTACAAATATTTTTTTGATGTGTAATATGTTCTAATTGGTTTCTAAATTTCGTCCAAATATTTGAAAATCTCACATTTTTTTTTAAAACTTGATGCAGGGCTGGGCAACTTATTGCTTTAAAAAGAGTTTAAAAAAATCATAAGATCTGTACTTCTGTCGTTAAATCTTCCACCCCTTAAATTGCTACAAAGCTCTAAGGTTCGAGATTAATTTCTTGGGAAATATGAACTTATGGTGAAAGTTTCTGGAGCCACCAATGCGGAATGGCAGGAAACCTTCCCATCTATTCTAACTTTATTTTCCAACTTACATATTAACTCGGCTATTACTTCATCTTTTTAACCATCTCCAGCATTGTATTATAAAAATTTCTTGTCTAGCTTGAAAAACTTCATAATTTCTTAATTAATCTGTTATGATTGGTTTCATTTTAAATAACTTTCAAGTAAAACCCTATGTGGGTTGGGCTTGCGTTAAACATTGTTCATTATTCCTTGGATAATTTTATTACTTAACAAATCTTCCGTGTCTTCCCATGTCAAGTCATATTAATTCTGCAATTCAATAAAGAAATTTAAAAAGAAATATACGAGATCCAAACAAATGATTTTTTAGATTGGTGCCTATTACAATGGAATTCTTGGTATAAAAGAAGAAATTAATACCTTACCTGATTCGGGACGAAAAAGACAGCAAATTAACCCAAAAGATAATTTTTGGCCTGCAACAAACCGATCCAAAGCTGCTGTTGAAGCATGGTTCAAAGATTTAGCTGGGAATAAAGCACTTTTAGCTTTATCAAAAAAGGTAAATTTTTTCAATGTAAACAATATTTATGTTTGGCTGTTGTTAATTAAACAAGCAAAAAATTGGTTGGCTGGGACCAAAGAAGAAACTTTTTATTTTTTAAAAAAGTTTATTCGACGTTTCGGACACCAAAGATAAACTTTTTTTAAAAATAAAGTTTCTTCTTTGGCCCCAGCCAACTAATTTTTTCATTTATATAATTTTTATTTTGCATCGACAGCTAAGGTCATTAGCGCCTACATACATTATTATTTTATCTGTTGCTGTATTTCATTTATAGGCCCCAAATTTCAATAAGAAAGAGGACATATTTCCACTACTTTGTGACTTTCAAGTGCCCTTGTTAAGAGCAGCATGGTTTATAAAGTTGAGTTCAGCGTATACAGTTGCTGTAACAGAAGCAAAAATGAAGAAGCGCCAGCTTCCAGATCCAACTCAAGGTGACTAAAGTTTTATGATAATAGCGATAAAATATGCAATTCTGTTCGAATGTCAGTTTTAATTTTTTAAATTTATCAGAATGGACCCAAACCCTCCTGAAATTTCTCAAAGAGCAATTATTGAAATTGCAAGAATTTTATCAATCCAGCACTCAAACGATAATGACAGATGATCAGAAATTAGCGTTAAAACTTTGGCATTATAACATTCAGCTTACAAGATATCTTTATCAGGTAAGATTTTAATACAAATCTTGGTTGATTTTTAATAATTAAAAAGTAGTTGTTTGGTTTATTATTTATTTTATTTTTCTGTTAATATTTTAGGAAGGGTTAGTAGATCGACATGAAATGGTTCAGTGGATACTCGATTTGCTTGATCGTTATAAAAATTTACCAACCGCTGAAGATGGGCCACTTCGTTTAGTACTACCTGTTATTTTGCAGTATTTAGAAGAATTTACCCAAAATGAACTAGCTGCCAGAAAGCTGGCTACTGTTTGTGTTCATCGGTTGTCACAACTCAGTCAAGGGTCTTCGTCTTCATCTTCAGCCACTCCAGCGCATGGTGGAGTTTCGCCCAACAGTCCAAATCATAACCAGTTAGTGTTCTTTTTATTTTTGTTTGAACAAGCAGTTTCACTGCTGTATTATACAGTTCTGTTCCTTAGAAATCAACTATATTTCTGTTACAGGATTCAACCTCAAAATAATAATAATAGTAATAGTAATAACAATAATAATAATAATAATAACAACAATAATGCCAGTAATGCAGCTGCGGTCACATTTAATGAATATCTGAACTGCCCACATCACAAAGACGTCATTTTGGCCTTTTCTGTTATTATTCAGGTATTATCATAATTTTACGATAAATTATAATCAATGAATTCATATTATATAATTTTTTTTATGAAAAAATTCAGACCACTACTCTCTGAGTGTAAATATATGATTTTACTTTCCAACTCCTTTTATCCGTCACTATTTTGAAGTAGAACATTTTGGAAATAGGTTATAACCCTGGAATGTCCGACCGCACTTGTATGGAACAGTCTTGGAGAAGGAAAGTCTACCTCAGTTCTCAATGGTTCACCTCTTGATCACTTACCATGTACACCTACAGCCCTGCCTATGCCACAAAGGAACGCAAATCCACATATCAGGTATGTAGTAGAAGAGGTTCAGGCTTTTGGTCTAGAACAGTATTATGTAAAAAGTTCCGTGGAAATCAACTATATTTTTATTATCAACTATATTCAACCTCAAAATAATAATAATTCTTATTATTATTACTATTATTCCAAGTGTTTTAATTCTTCGGAACAATTTACAACTTGATATTCTCATTTCTAAGATGTTTTTCCTGAAAAAAAAATTGGCTCACGACTTTAATATGTCTTACATCTCTTTTGAAGTGCTGCATTTAATGCATACGAATGAGATTTCGTTATAATATATTTGCTTTACATTTATTTTCACATTTTTTGTAGAAATCAGCTAAGAGTGGCTGAGGAAATGATTAAACAGAGAAGTCAGGCAGCTGAAAATAGATGGTCCTGTGATAAGTGGCAGCAAACATGCGCTGGAGTCACCAAACAAAGAGTTTTAACAGCTCTAGACGCTTTAGATAGGCATTCTTTTTATAAAGTTGATACAAATAATTCGTTGGATACTTTGTATGCGAGTATATTTCCAAATCCTCCAGAGAAGCCAAATTATGTAAGTTACTTTTTCAAGTTGATTTGCGAATTTGCATTTTTCCCCCTTCATACTTCCAGACACAATTATTCAGTCGTCTTTTTAATTGCTTTTTATTTAATTTTTCAGCAAGTTGAGAAAGACGAACCAATAGTGAATTTACTTTGTTGGTGGGCAGTTAGTGGTGTAAGGTATGGAGAACATAGGGCCATAGCGGTAGCTAAATTACTGGAACGAAGGAATAATCAAGTATTACAAGAACCAGAATCCTCAGCCAATGGTGAAGATAAAGATTCTGTTAACAGTGTTGCACTTGGTTTGCCGGTCTTCCAACCTCTGCTTATGAAGTTCCTAGATCATGACGCTCCAGTGCTTGGTACGGCTATTTATTTCAAACTAAGTTATTTGTACATTGAATTATTACAATTTAAAGGGTTTAATTCATGATGATGCTTAGGAATTCAGTGATATATTGATCCAAACTAGATAATCCCTACGAATCCGAACAGTACCTACATTCTAAGTTCAACAGTTAATGTTAATTCATTTTAAAAGTCAAGGAATATTCATGAAATCGTTAGGGGGTGAAAATAGAAAAAAAATCGTACCGGACGCAAGGATTTGATAGAAAATCTATCATTCATTTCCTTATTTTATATTTATTTTAAAAATATTAATTTCGAAAATAATTATAGTGTGATTCGCTGGAATCTCACGACTTTTATTTTCCCGTGGTATTTAACTTAAAAAAAAGTTACTGCATATTTTATAGCTTACTAGCTTTCCGTCCAAGCCCATTATCGCAAAAATCTGGTATCGTACCTCTGGTATTCTAACTCTGACTGCCTAACAAATCCTCATTGAAGGGGAAATGGCATACAGACCTCCTTGATGAGTGTACTCGAATAAAAAAAGAAAAAGTTGGGTAATTACTCGAAAAACTTGAGATATAAACTTATATCTTCGAATTTATACATATAAAAAAAAAAAAGAAAAAACATATTCATATTTCTTCAAAACTATATATTTTATTTCAGATGACACCAATAATTCACCTGCCAATAGAACCACCTTTATGAATTTGGTGCACCTATTCTCGGAATTAGTTCGACATGACGTATTTTCTCATGATGCTTACATGTGTACACTTATATCGAGAGGCGACCTGTTACAGATAAATCCACAAAATGGTAAATTATAACAATATTTGTTTTTGCTTGCAAAAAGAATAATATTAATTGAAATTGATTCCTTGAAAGTATTATTATTTGTGGACAAGTGATGTTCATTGACCGCTTTGGTGTTCTTTAAAATTTTTGTACATGTTCTAGGCGCTACAACCAATCCAAATAGTACTCCAGGCCGGCCACCAAATAGTAATAAATCTTTAGAAACTCCAACTACCCAAATACATTTGGATAGCGATCCAACAGCTTTATTTGATCTAAAGCCAAGTAAATTACAGGTAAGATAGACAAGAATTTTTTGTTTTTCTAATTTAATTTCGCAGCGCGCGCCGCTCGCTCTTGTGTTTATCGTCTCACGCTTAAATTCGCTTCACTCTCTTTCTTTGTCTTGTCTCTCCGTTTTACAGGAACACGGTCGGGCAATGGAGTATGATGACAGTAAAATTGATGACGACCTTGACAAACTGCTGCAAACCATCAAAGTGGAACACCAAAACTCGATGGTCCGTCTAACTTATGTCTTTATCTAATATTTGTCGGCGGGCAAATTTGTTTGTTTATCTGTTTGTTTTTTTTTTTTTTGCATGGGTGCATGCTGCATGTTTTGGTAATCTTGATAAAACTAAATGGGTAGGGATCAATTAGTGGTTATTGCAAAAATAGGGAAAAAAGCAAAGACACTATTTATAAATGGCAGTTGGTATATTTTTAAAAATTGTTTTGCAAGAATGATGTATGTAAATCTTTCTGTTTTGGAGGTAAATTTTTCTTATGAGTGAAACTTGGTTGGTGAAGTTTCTCTTCTCAATTATTTGTTTTTTTTACAAACATAGTTTTGGTGCAGATTTTTTCTTTTACAAACTTGAATGAAAACCAGTTGTTTTATCTAAGCAATGTAACTTCCATAATATGAATCAGTAACTTAAGCAGAAAATGTATTAAATAATTCCTTTTTGGAGTTCTATATCTTCGTAATTTTTTCGTTAAAGTATCATATAGTTAAGTAGCATTTTTATAGGTGCAGCTCAGTTTTTAATCCAACTTAGTTGTTAAAGAAAAAGAATCCTTTCATTAGAGACCACTAATTTCCTATCGGGGTTTTTAATTTATATGTAATTTCCAAAATGACAGAAATAAATACTTCAAAATTTAGCCAATTTTTTTCTATAACCTAAGCCATTTTTCAGCAAGTTATTCGATTCCAGTTTGTTACCTTGATTTTCTCTTTTAATTCAAAAACAACTTCTTAATTTGATAAAATCTCCTCTATGTTGTGTGGAGCAAAAAAGATAAAAGCTAGATGGCGATTCTAGGCTATATATGCACGTCCTTACTTGCACTCAAACGTGTACCAATTTAATTGGATCCGAAGAGCGAAGAAACACGAAAATGAATCAATCTAGTTACTCGCTACCTAGCCCAGACTAGGGTGGAATAATCATTATATATATATCCGAGCTAGCCCTACAAGAGAAGAGTTTTACAACAGTTTACGACCAGTTAATAAGCAGTCAGCAACATTCTCTCATCACTCAACCAGTCTGTCTCTATGAATATCTCTCGCTACTAACTTCGGTTATACTTGTAAAGTCCTTGCAGTTTATGTGTTCCTTCATTATTCAGTGCTCATCATATATTCTAGTTTATTTCTCTTAAACCCATTCTCTCGTAAGTTCTCTCTCTCCTTCTCACATCCATAATAACCCAGCTTTAACTTTAGTATAATTCAGTTGTAACTTAACTAATCTGATGGATGCAGCTCAGCCAACCCTCAGTATGCGTGATCCAGTTATGTGGAGTGAAGCTCAAGCTTGTCTTTACTCAATTCGATGAGTACTGTTCCTTGTAATTCCACCAAATAGCACGCTCTTTTGTCGAATCTTTCTTTTCGGGTTACCGGAAGAACTGTTTTGTCCAATAAAAAATTCCACATTTTCTGCAAATAAGATTATTAAACTGAATCGCATTTTTCATTTAAGCGCTTAATCGTTTGATAAAACGAAAATCATTTGACTTACATAAAGGTTCACTTGATTTTCAGACTTTTCTAGAGACAATAGAAATTTATAGCTCCTTCAAAACTTCCTGATTAAGAGAAACCAGGGCATCTCTCACGGGCAACAATACCACATACATCCTTTTCACCAGCATTACTTCAGAATCATCCTGATTTCGAGGCTAAACTCATTTTTTTTTTTAAATTTATATAGAAAACATATATGTCTTTCCGA
The DNA here is from genome assembly GCA_011037195.1 of Triatoma infestans. Taxonomy (NCBI): domain Eukaryota; kingdom Metazoa; phylum Arthropoda; class Insecta; order Hemiptera; family Reduviidae; genus Triatoma; species Triatoma infestans. Next base: position 59,652 of record JAAEAF010000757.1, read on the forward strand.
GCAAATTTATTCGAAGACTGGGCATTTAAAAAGTAGAATTCAGTAGTAAATACAAAAGAAGGCTTGATGTTTTTTTAAACACTTTCGTTTACATTATTCAATGCAAATTTATGTGAATGTCTTCTTATTTGCGCATTTTCTGCCTTTAATTTTTCTAAAAAGGTGGTAATGATATTTTGGCTAAAAAATGTATTGAAGATAGGATAAGGTAGAAAAAACAAACTCTTTCAGACGATTAATGTGGTTTAATCACATTAGCCAATACTTTCTTTGAGGATTAAAAAAAAACAACATATTGTAATTCTAAATTTTATTGTTGGCTATTACATTTCAACAAGTACCATATACTTCTGAAATAAAAAATTAACCATAACTTTCAAGTACAGTATGGTTCTCTTACCATTATTATTATGTCACTGCAAACTTCCTCTCCATTTTCAGCGGAACTAAGGATTTGAGAACCATTTGATTTTTTTTTATTTATCTCGCAAACTGTATCAGTGTTAATGTGCCTGTGATGCAGGTACAGTATTGAAATTTAATTCACAGCTCATGAAAGGCTAAAGCCTGCTAGAGGGCGACTTATGTTCCCAGCACTTTATTTTAGACATCCTAGGTTTGAATAAATGAATAACAGAACAAAATCTCTTTAAAAATCAAACAAAGTAAAAATGGACTAAATGAAAAAATACCAATATGAAAATACAAAGAACCTCCATCTACTCAAAGAAATCAATTAATTTTAATTATTGGTTTTTAATTTTATAATTTTATCAATTGTTTATTGGTTATTCAAAATCTTTGTAATAAGAAGGGTTCATAGTTACTAACTGCTTTGTACAGTGTCAGCCAAAAACCATTGGGGACCATTTCTACATTGTCTCTTAGTATTTCCTCTATTTAAATGCATGAATAATTTAGCAATCTAAACCTGTAATCAGAACTACAAAATGCATGGCTATTTTAGTTTTATAACAAACAAAAAAATTATTTCTTCAACGTTGACTTTTTAAAAAAAAGTCTGGTGCTATTTATATTTGATTTCACTTGTTTATGTACATTTTGTTTTATAATGAATTCTCTTCTGTTATGCTTGTTTTCATTCAACAAATATTCAGCTGTGAATATATAGCTTCTTAATATTTGCTATACTCGGATTTTCATTTATTCATTTATTATTTTTTAAGAATATATTTATAATATAGGATGCTCCTGATTCACCAAAGGATGTAACTGGTTCCCTAGTATCAGGTGGCATTGGTCATGTCACGGGAATGGATCCAAATTCTGATCCTCATATATCAGCTGATCATAGGGGAAAACCATCCAGACATCTTCTTTATTCTACACATTTTCCGTTACCACAGGTGAGTGGTCACACAACATATAAGTAAGAAACAGTTAGAGAGTATCCATGTGCATTATTCTGAATTTTATTAGATATTATAGTGGACTTGGAAAAGAAAAGTTCAAAATCTGTTTTTTCCTGTGATCAATGTTTGTTGTTTTATCATCCTGATTCTTAGACCAAAAGATTGCTATTAAACAAGCATAAAATACGAGATATTTATACGGCAATGGCCACAGTAGTTTTTTAATGAAAAAAGAATTCTTTATTCCCCTACGTTTCGGGTACCATTAGTGCTCTTCTTCAGGTGCTCTTTAGGGCAGGAGAGGAGTGTTTAAGTTGAGAACATTGATATTGGAAAAAAAAAAAATGTTTGAAAGATAATAAATAATAATAAGCCACAGAAAATAATAAATCAAAATAAAATAAAATTAAATATATATTAGATTAAAATATGCATCAAATTTTTTCATTAAAATCTCAACTTTCTCAACTTATACACTTCACTCCTACTCTAACGAGCTCCTGGAAGAAAGGCATCAATGGTACCCGAAACGTAGAGAAATAAAGAATTCTTTTTTTTAAAAAAACTCTTCTGGCCATTTCTGTATGAACGTCTCGTTACCATTTAAAGGCCTGACTGTTAAAAAACCATTATAAAACAAAACACATTAAAAACTAGATAGGTCTCGAAAAAGAAATGTCTACGCCTGGTGCACGCCTAATAGAACTGTTGAAACTACTCACCGGACCTCAATATCTGTTCCTTAAGCGTTAAGGACACTTTTAATCTTTTGCCCCTTGGATTTTCTTACTGCAAAATGCATTTAGCTTTTAAATTTTTATGAAAGATAATAATCTGAAGGTGCAGAATTCTGGTGTTCTATTAAGGTAGACTAAACAAAAGAAATGTTTCCAAACTTGTTTTTTTTTTTGTAACTAGATCTAATTCTATTCTCTCGTTAAGTGACTTATTATAATTGATAGGCTAGGTGCATTCAAAATTTAAATTTGAATTGTCTCTTAGATTATGAAATTGCAATTCTTTGCACAACCTTTACTGAATACGTAATTTTCAAAAATTATTCAATGCAATCTAATAAGGGCTTTTGCATAAAATACAAGGGAGTGCCGAAATTAATGTCCCTGTTATATTCTTCTTAAAGAGGCAAAAAAAATCTTAAAAAGAAAGCCTCATGATATCACAGTTTCTCCCTAAACCTCACTATTTTCTCAAAAAAATTATTTAATAAACTTAAAATTTTTGCTTATAGTGAATATCAGAAAAAATTATTAAATTGTCGAAAGAAAAAAAAATTGAGAAAAACAACAGATAACAACTGGCTACATACATAAGTGAGTTAGTAGACTAAGTAAAAAAAAAAAAAGTTATGGTATCATTTTTAGTGAAAGCCGTGAAAAATTGCAATTACTATTCTGGAAAAGTTGCATTTCCATTTGATGAAACTTCACCTCGACTGCTTTAAAGATATCCCATCCCCCACCCACCGAAAATTAATGCGTAGCCCTCATGAATTTCTTTTGCTGCAATTCTCCCGGCTCTGAATGATAGATTTACTTTATCTCAGAATGATTTCAGCACATTTAGTTGTCCTTAATGTATGCTATGTAAGTGAAGTTTAAAGAAAATCTTTTGAGTAAAAAAAAAAAAAAAAAAAAAAAAAAAACAGGAATCGTACAATGTTGAAAAATGCTCCATTTATTAGAAAACCTAACATCAGAGCTTCTTCTGGATTAGTTTTGCCAATAAAACTATACCAGAAGAAAGGTAAAACTGTACCTTTTTAGTAATTAACCAAATCTTGGGGATTTTTTCGGGAAAATTGGTAAAATGAAAACAAATTATTCATTTAAATTAATGTCGTACTTTAAAGTCGGTTACTTGATTTGGTTACATAGGTTATGGTTTTTGGTTATATAGGTTGGCTATATAGGTTTTTCAGTTTATTCCTGTGGATTTTTGGTTTTAAATGACAAAACTAATTTCTTTAAAGTACACTTACATACTATACATTAAGGACAACTAAATATGCTGAAATTATTCTCGTGTTGTGAAACGAGAAATCAATTTATTCAATTACAAAATTCATTCAACCAAATTACTATTTATTTTTTGAGTTTATTACTCGCTACATTCCTACACGCAGAACTATCTCTAAATTTTAAATAATATTGTTTCAAGCTATTTTAATAGACATATTTTTTTTTAGGATGAAAGTTGTTCACACGAATGCAACCAAAGGCATGTATTGTTATATGGAGTGGGTCGAGTGCGTGATGAAGCAAGACATCTTGTTAAAAGAACTAGTAAAGATATTTGTAAATTATTTTCTAAGAAATTCAGTATCGATGTTGCTGAAGGTATAATTAATTTTTTCCATTATTAAGTACAATGTGTTTTTTTTTTAAAGATACATCCAATTATTAATACGTTATATAAATAAATTTCAGGTGGAAAGGTGAAAAAGCATTCCAGAAATGAATTCAATTTTGAATCAACGACTGCTAGAGTTCAAAACTTATCATTCTTTGATCAACATGTTGTAACATGGCAGTGTTCCATGACAGTCTTAGAAATGATCAGTTCTTTTGCTTCTGGTATAATTTTATATACTTCTGGTTTAATTTTGTAATAATAGCAAATTCCATGTATTTATTAAATATAATTTTGTATTTAATTTTCTAGGAAATTCCAATTATCTTCCCGTTCCAGAACATGTCGCCTTTTTATTTGATCTCATGGAATTAGCTTTAAACATTTATGGACTTATTGATGTTTGTATACAGGTAATATCTTGATAAGAATTGTATGGAAGACTTGTTTAAAAAAAAACTCTAGAAATATTATGAAAAAAATTGAATTGTGTTTTTCCAGATTTTAAAAGAAATTCCTGAAGTTGAAGCTCAATTAACTGCAAAAAATTCTAATTTGGTTAGATCATATACTACGGGTTTGGTATTATATATTGTTGGAGTTTTGAGAAGATATCACTGCTGTTTATTATGTGAGTTAATTTTAATTCCTTCATAACGTTGGGCTTATATAATTTTTGTGCACAATTGTTGTCTTTCATTTAAAAAATTGACGTTATTATTCATCTCACGTCAACTGTGGGTCAGTAATTTCTGTAATATAATGTGTTCCATAAAATTTGACTTCAACACTAAGTATTAATACCGATGAACTAAGCGGTAAATTCTGTTTAGAATCTAGCAATATTGTCTGTTCATTCATTTTTTGTCTCACAGTTTTATATCGAACTTCTTGAATTTTTCAATTTTTTTTTTTAAGATACACAAAATGATAACTGTTTTTTTTTTTAAATGACATTATTTTTTGACCAGTGTCTGGAGAGCAGACTGTAGCTGTATTTGAAGGACTATGCCGTGTTGTGAAACATATCTCCAATCCTGCTGATTGTTCAAGCGCAGAACGTTGCGTGCTATCACATTTGTATGATCTGTATGCAGCATGCAGTTTATTGAAAACAAGACCACATGGCGCCGAACCATTCAGCAATGCTTATCCTAAAATAAAGGCTGCACTATATGCTTCACAAACTCCATCACAATCTGGTAATCAAGCGGCAACACCGTTTATGGCAGATGTTGTTAATGGGGTTCGACGACACAGTAAGCATCTTATTTATTTTTTGATATTTTTAATTTGTTTAAAAAAAAAACCGCCCAAAGCTTTATTAAATTAAATTATTTTCAGTGAAAATTGAACCAGCTTGGGTGAGACAATTGAATGATAGTTGCAGCAATAGGTATTCTTTTGTTTGTAATGCTATTATTGGCGTTTGCACCACCACCGATATAGATCGTTTAAATGATCTTGGCCATTTATGTGCAGAACTCACTGCCATGTGCAATATGTTGTCGTCTGAGTGGTTGGGTAAGGCGGTTTTCACAAATTTAATATTATTAATTTTCTGCTTATTACATTCTTTTCATTATGGTTAAAAATATTAATCATAAGCAAGGGAAATTTTGCATTTTTAGGTGTTTTAATTGCATTGTGTGTGTCAACAAACAGTCCTTCTTATTTAGACATTTTCCATCAAGTGGATATACACAATCTAACTATACATAATTCTTTGGCAGTTTTTACATCGATACTAGTTGGTGAGTATGAGTTCCGTTTAGGGAAACTGAAAGATTTAATATATAGAAATTATAGTTAGATTATCTACATTTTTCTCAGTATTGTATATTGATAGATAATATAACCACCTTCATTAAATCTATGAAGTATGTGACAGAACTTAACAAATGTCGAAACAAACTTGACAAACCACTCTGATAATGGATGAAGATGGGAAACTAAGGTCGGGAATTAGAAGAAGAATGTAAACAAAAGCATGGTACGACTGCCAGCCCCAGATATTGTCCAGCATTCATGACCCTATCACCATTTTAATAAAAAATAATCTGGTGTGAAATACTCACACAACTTTCTCTTACTCCTGTTCTCAAAATTATAATTGACAAATTTTACAGTTTGTGTACCAAATTTAACGAAATTCGTCGAAAACTGAAAAAACTGTTCAGTAAAAGCGCACTTCCGGTTCACTAATTTTCCTTGAAACTTGGAATTTCGGCCATCTTTTTATTTCTAATTACGTTTGTTTGGATGATAGAATTGTATAATCAACTATGATAGCACTTTAGAGAAAAAGAAAAACATAACCCCACCCCTCCCCTAAAAGTGCCATTAATAATTTTTCCAGAGAAATGTCTTAATTAAAAAGTTGTAGATCTTTGATGTTTAGTTTATATACGAAGAAAAATCGTCGGAGCCATTTTTGAGAAAATTTCGAAAAAAAGAATAAATCATTTAGTAAAGTGGTAAAGTAAACGCACTTCCGGTTATCCAATTTTTTCAAACTCAGAATTTCAACAACATATTTAATTCTAATTAACATTATTTAGATGATAGAATTGTCTAATAAACTGAAATAAGCACTTTAGATGAAAAACCTAACCCCTCCCCTTCCCCAGAAGTGACCTTAAATGAATTTTCTCGGAGAAATGTTTCAAATAAAAGTTGTAGTATGTGTAGTTGTTATACCAAGTTTGAAGAAAATCGTTGAAGTCATTTTTGAGAAAATCGCAAAAACGTAAAAAAAACAACTAATAAAGTGGTACTTCCGGTTGAGGAATTTTGACAGATGACTCACTGTCGGATCCTATGGTGATACCTAAATGGAATATTAAGTTTCAACTTTCTACGATTTTTCGTTTTTGAGCTATGCTCTTCATATACGCACACACCCACAGACCATTTGCTAAAAACCACTTTTTTGGACTCAGAGGACCGGAAAAACGGATATTTCCGGTAAAAACTCGATATCGAAAATTTGACACGATTACAATACTTCCTCTTACTAGGGAGTAAGAGAAAGTAAAAAAACTATCAGTGTAGTAGTACTCGCACTTCCGGTCAACCGATTTTCTTCAAACCTGATATTTTTGCAACTTATTTAATTCTTATCAATATTATATACATAATAGAATTATATTATTCATGGATGGCCTTTAGAAGGAAAGCCCCTAACATTACCCCTCTTTTCCGGAATTCCCCTAAAGAATTTTCCCAAAAAAATATTTCAAATAAAAGTTATATCTCTGTATGTGTAGTTATTATATCTAGTTTTATGAAAATCTTTGGAATCATTATTGAGAAAATTGCAACAAAAAACTGAATGACTAGGTTAAAGGAACTTCCGTTTGACCGATTTTGACCAGTTATAGTCGCGAATCGTGTTAGCATCTAAAATAAATATCAAATTTTAGCTTTCATAAATTTTCTGTTTTGACTTATGCTGACCACAATACACAGTCCAATTTCTAGAAACCATTTTTTCTTATCCAGAGTGCCTCAAAACATGTATTTCCGGTGAAAACTCCGTTTTGAAAATTTTATACAATGAGAATACTTGCAGTAAGGGGAATACGGTGGATATTATCCTATTTCCTTCTTCACCAGAACTTGTTAAAAGCTAGCCCAAAAATTAACTTCTTAATATAATTACTAAATCATCCATATACGAGATTTTGTCACATCTAATCCCATGTAGATCATCTAATTCGAGTTAATTGCTCCCTCCTTGTCTTAGTCAAATTTTTATCTCAGATGGCAGGAAGTGGTTTGAAAATTTTGACGAAACATATTATACACCCAAGAATTAAATAGTTTACAATGGGATGTTTTTACGGCACTGGCTAGAGGAGTTTTTAAAGGAAAAAAATGTCTTTGTTGCTCTACGTTTCGGGTACCATTGGTGCCCTTCTTCAGGAACTCTTTAGGGTAGGAGAGGAGTGAACGTTGTGAACGTTGATACTTCAGTCTCAATGTTCACTTCTCTCCTATCCAAAGAGCTTCTGAAGAAGGGCACCAACGGTACCCGAAACGTAGAGCAACAAAGACATTTTTTTTTTCTTTATAAACTACTCTGGCCATTGCCGTACAAACATCTCATTGTAATTTTAAGGCCTGACCATTTGAATACCATTTGTCAGTTTATTTTTGAAAATCTCCTTTGCCCCTCTACTATTTGAGGAATTTGAAATTTAAGTAGTTTGCTTAAATTAGTTGTAGGCTCTTTCTACTAGTTCTTTTTTTTTACATTTTCTTTTCCAATTTTCATTTCAGCACGTCACTGTTTCTCTCTTGAAGATTTTGTCGCTCATGTTGCATTGCCATCACTTTTGACCGTATACAATGAAGGCCGTGGCGATGCTGATGGGGATGCTGAAGCTGGCGCTCGACTCACATGTCATCTTCTATTAAGACTTTTCAAAACGTCTGAAGTACCACAACCTGGTATGTACTCAGTTGGAACTTCACCGCATCCACTTCCAGTATCCGGATCGGCTGGGACTAGTCTCCGTTTAAGTTGTGACAGACATCTACTAGCTGCCGCTCATAACAACATTAAAGTTGGTCCAGTGCTTGCCGTATTGAAGGTAAATAATATTTCACTTTTTTAATTGGGAAGTTTTAATTTCTTAACTTAATTTTTTAGGTAATAATATTATTAATTGTAGTTAATTTTTATTTTTTTTATTTTTTAGGCAATTCTTGTTGTCGGTGATGTCACTGCTGGACGAGGAAATCGTGGTAAAGTGAAACCTCATAAAATGACGCCACCCAGCGGTCAGGGAGAACTCAGCATTAGCCATATACTTGGTACATCAGATTTCGGCACATCAGCTTCGAGGGATGATCTATTAATGGAGTTAAGGTAAAATTCATTACGTTTTTATGATAATAATTCTTATTTTGTTTTCTAGTTTTTATTCAAAGACAAATCTTTTGCTAGCGGAACAACTGTATCCAACAATGGTGGTTTGTCAGAACTTGCTCAACTTGTCTTAAAAGAATTGTGCAGTGAAGAATGGATATTAGAACGATGTCTTCAGAAACCTGAAGATTTATGTACACCAGAAATGATGTTAGACAGCATGCTTACTGCGAAACAGGTTTGTATGACTGGCAGTTTGTATTTTATGGCATGTGCTGCAGTATATTATATAATGTTATCCTAAATAAGAAAACAATGTTCTATAGAAAAAGAAAACAATATTCTTATTACTTGAATTACAACCTGTGAAACATTTTGACCTCCTTCTTGACTCCAATACAGCAGTCGCTCTGTGAATCGTATCACGTCACGCATCCATGCCTTGTCATCATGTTCAGGCCTCTGAGCTTTATGATGTTGATGGCTGAGTGTCTCCTACGATTATAGTCGCGTCTTTTTCAGATATTTCCTGCTGTGTGCGTTTAAAATCCATTGGTAAACTTCCTTGTTAAAAATACTTTTACTTTATGGGAAGTATTAGTATCTCCCAGAAATGGAGTTTTTATCGGAAATATATATTTTTTGAGGTCCCAGGTCCCCTGATAAAAAAAAAACAAACATGTTTCTAGAGATTAATCTCTCACTTTCTCTTTCTTAAACTTACACCCACATATTATGGTCTCGTCCCTCTTTCTCCCTTTTTTCCCCCTCTCTTGCTCTATATATGGCGGCCAAGAGAGTTAAAAAAAAATCGCAGCAACCTCAAGTTTATACTCTGCTTACGCATCTTTGGCTTTTATGTAATTTAAACGAACCAGAAACTTTAATGCATATATTTATAAAGTGTCCATTACAGGGTATTTAGAAAACAATGAAATATGACTGTCGAAAATGATGCTAATTTTGAATTTACAAATCTGTTACATAATACTCCTGTTGAACATACAATATATCACATTTACAATTATTTTGAAAATTTTTTGAAATTCAGAGTCTTTGCTTCAAACGAGTGATAAATTTTACTTTCATATTGTTATAATTTTTGACTATGTTTAAATTTATTTATCCTCATTTCTTTTAATTTAAGTTTTCGGCTTTTTGTTTTTGTAAATGCAGAATTATATTATGTTAGGAAGTATTTGCTATAGAATCAAGGAACAGTACACCATTTGTAACCAGCTTATACCTTTGCACAAATATGAATAAATAAATAAAGCTGGTATTTTATTCGTCGTAGCATGCATATCATATTCATTTTGTTCCTGACCGGTTTCGGATTTTCATCCATTGCCAGAGCAAATTCACCAAATTCGTGTAGAGAGTTCACTTCAACCTGAATGAATTTGCTCTGACAATGGATGAAATTGGTCAGGAATAAAATGAATATGCATGCTACGACGCATCAAATACCAGATGTTATCCAGTATTGCGGACCCATCCACTATTCAAAAATAAATAAATAAATAACACGCATTATATGGGGATCAGAAAGGAGGTTCAATCAGATTTCACCTTTAAAGCGGTATTTTTTTAAGTTTGACTTTTCTAAAACGGCCCGATTTTCTTAAACTTGGGGTATACTCACTATTTACTCGTACAATTTTTTTTTTTTTAATACTTCGGGAAAATTGATTTTTAGGGAGTGGTAACGTTAGGCGTTCATCTAAAATGCAATTTTAGTATAATTAACAGTTCTGTTACCCACATGATATAAGCATAATTAAAAATACCATTGTAAATTTACGAATTTGAAGAAAATAGGTAAATCTGATTTGCTGCAACTTAACTAAATAATTTTTTGGCGGGAATTTTTTTTTCCCAATTTTTTTCGGAGGAAAAAAAAGCAGTTTACTTAATGTAGATTTATTTTAGGCACAAAGGCTTCTACATATGATCTGTTACCCAGACCAGCCTGTACCAAATGATGCCAACTTAGATCAGAAAGCAATGATTACAAAAATATTAGAGGTAAGTTTTAGAAAAAAAAATTTCTATAAACATTGGCAATTTTTATTAACTGATAATGTTTATATATATTTTTTTTTGTTAAGAATTTAGAATTATGGACGTTAAGAGTTTCTTGGCTTGATATGCAGCTAATGTTGAAACAATTTCCACCAAATTCTCCAGATCTTAATCAATGGTTAGAAAATGTTGCAAAAGCTGCTATAAATCTTTTCAATCTTAATTCATCATCCAAGTAAGTAAAATTTAATTGTATCATTAATTTTATTTATTTATTTATTTTTTTTTGCTGTTTTAGGTTTTTAGGTTTTAGTGAAAATCCATCAACCGGAAATGCGATTTTCTGAAAAAAAAAAAATAATTCAAGTTTTTTCGTGTTTTTCTCGAAAATGACCCCAATGATTTTCTTTAAATTTCTTGGTATTATCAACATAATAAATATATATATCTGTATTATTTGAAACATTTTCCTAGGGTGTCCAGGGGGAACAATTAATAAAAGCTTTCTTCTAAAGTACAATATCAGTACAATTTATGTTATCAGTATCAGTTCTACCATGTATGATAATATTAATTTACATTACAACAAGTATTGGTCATATTCTTCCAAATTTGAAGAAAATCGGTTAACCAGAAGTGCGAGTTTCCAAAATAAGTTTTTTATTTTTCTCAAAAACTATTACGATTTCCTTTAAACTTAGTATTCTAACTGCACTGGATATACATCATATTTCTTTGAAACATTTTTCCAAAAAAAAAAGAAAATTTTAGTTAGCTCTGCGCAATTTGTGGTATTAAATTAGTGTTATATGAGCTTTGGTTCAATGATGACGCTTTCTTCTGGACTATTAATCTCCTGTTCGTACTTGTCCCCAAGCTACCTGTTTATTTATCATTCGATAAAGAGAAAAGGTTAACTCAGTGGTACCGCGCTGGACTAGCAACGCAGAGGTCTCGGGTTCGAGACCAGCACCGTGGTGCCTTTGGATTTTCTGTATCTAGAAGCCTCTACATCCGGTGATGAGCAGTGCACTGAGAAGGCTCCGGGAGACACAATAGATCTTTCAGGTCACACTGCAATATCCCCTATAAATAGTAATATCAGTAAAATTTGAAATTTTAAGAAACTTTGCAGTTTTATTATATAATTGTAGATTAATAGCAAGTATGAGAAAGTCGTGTAATTGTTCCACACCAGATTTTTTTTAGTTTGGAAATTGGTTCATGAAAAAAAAAAAAAAAAAATTGAAAAAGATCTTTTCAATTGCAAAGAAATACAAAAGCATCAATGCTTCAACTTTTGGTAGTTCACCGCACCCATGCCTTATTTATTTTAATGTATAAGAAGCAGCCTGTACCATCTTGGAATTGAGGACAACTACAGTTTTTATTTTATCTACTTTTAAAAGGGACGAGTCCGATTCAAAACCTGTTCAACTTGAGGTTTTCATTTTTTGTTTATTTTACTTTTTTTTTTGAAGGGAAGAAAATAGTAAATCCAAGTCACAGTCAATGTGGTTAGTAGCGCCTTTGGTAGCTAAACTTCCCAGCTGTGTGCAAGGACGTGTGCTGAAAGTTGCCGGTTAGTACAATGATCATTCGTTTAAGCAATGTATGAAATACATTATAAATATGGCAGCTAAACTAATGAGTGAGAGATATGATTAGTATTTAAGCAATCTGATCAAACAATCTATTTTTTGATATGCAGGACAAGTATTGGAATCTTGCAATTGGTTTACAAGCAGCAATCGAAGTGCCACAAATAAAGGTGGGACTCCAACTAGATCTAGTTCTGCACCACAGATGGGTCACCATCAACCATTTTTAGCACTTGTACTCACTTGTCTAAAAGGACAAGACGATCAACGAGAAGGTCTACTTACAAGTCTACATACCCAGCTTACTCAGTGTTTACAGATAGCTAAGGAGGTATAGTTTAATTCATAATTTAGAAAATGAATTTATTAACAATACTTGGTAAATTTAAATGTTAACTTTCTTTTATTATTATTATCATAGGATCGTAACTATATGTGTGACAGTCATAAAAGTCGTAATGCAATGCAAGATGCTCTACTTTTACGATTTTCCTTAATTGGTGGTATGTTTGATACAATACAACGAAACACTACTTTATCTACTGATTGGGCGATACTTCTTGTACAACTAGTTATTTATGGAGTGATCGATTTAAATAATAATTCGTAAGTATTAATGTTTTTATTCATTGTATTTATTATCAGGGTTATCATCAGTGACAATGACTCTTGATTTTATAAAATTATGTATTCATTCATTGAGTACAAAGTTTCGACCTAATGAGATCATCTGCATCTGGTTATTATTAGCACGTGTCAACTATTGAAGAAGAAACTGATTCATATTCAATTTTTCGGCGTAAAGAGTTTTCAACTATTTACTAACCTGGAACAAATACTGAAGTTTCTTTTAGAAAACAAATAATTCATAAACATCACTCATACATTCACTCATCCGTCATTTATTCATACATTTTATTCTTAACTCTTCAGAATAATAAAAATCTTAATGATGTATTTATTATTTGAATTGACCATTTTTTTTATTTCTATTTTCAGAGAATTGTTCAATACTGTGATTGATATGTTGGCTACATTGATTCATTCCACTCTAGATTCTCAATCAGAAAAATGTGAGGAAAATAGGAAACATTATCTAAATTTGATGAAGAAGCTTAAAAAAGTAGGAGTTTTAAATTATATAGTTTTTTTTATGTTGTTAATAGAAGTATTGATACATATTTATAATTTTGATGTAGGAAGTAGGAGAAAGAAATTCACCATCTATTCAGTTCATAAAGCAATTGTTGCCACTACCAAAGAAACAAACCGAAGTAATTGCATGTGGTCACATGGGACACATTACTGACATGAAGGGTAATAAAATTGCTTTCGATTCATCTGACAAACATGTAAGTTTTTTTGTTCAAGTATAAAGCATTAAACAGCGTCAAAAAAAAAATTGCATCATCCATGATTTCCAACAAATTTATTACTTTCCCTTACTACTTAAAAGTACGGTAAGTAAAAAATAATATTGTCATCATTTTTCAAAATTGAGTTTTTATTGGAAATAACAGTTTTAGAAAAAGACTTTGAAAAAAAAGTATGATAAGCGATTGTGTAGTCCTGTGATACTTATACATATACATGTCAAACATAATACAGTTTTTTAGTAATGAACAGCATCACTAAAAAACGAAATACCATAGACTTTAAATTTGATAGTCCGTTTTGTATCCAAAAGATACCTGGGGTAGGGTATTCGGGCCAAAAACCAAACAATCATAGCCCTGGGAAGGTTTCCACATTTCTGGCGGAAATATACGCATTTGAAAGATATGCTCAATTTAACCTCGATAGGTGATATTGGAATCAGGAGATTGTTGTCCTTTCCGATAGCCAGGCAGCCTTTAGAGCGCTGAGCTCTTATGTTATCAGCTCTAAGTTGTTTTGGGAATCCTTAGGCAAACTCAATGACCTAGGTAGGAGGAATAAAGTCAGATTTTTTTGGGTGCCAGGGCATGTGAGCGTTGAAGGAAATGAGAGGGGCCGACGTTGTGGCAAAGATAGGCGCTGTATCCCTACTCTTGGGGCTGAACCCTTTTGTGGGGTCAGCGACCAATTTCCATTAGGAGATTTTCTTTAAATTGTGTCCTCATTTTTGTTTGGAACATTATTTTGAAGAGAAAATTAATTTTAGACATTCTAGGAAAAAACTGCTATCAAATCTTCTGATTTTATTAATCATTCTCTAGTTATTGTTAGAAGTAGCATTATCATAAAATACTTGCAAGATGTTTTCCATAACGATTATAGTGCCCTTAAACTACATCTATCTTCTAAGCTGTTATCTTTTGGAAGGGGATGATGCACACACGATTTGAATGGAGAAGCTGGAAAATTGGTAGTGTTTTTGGATATTAATGACTTGAAAAACGAAAGGTCGAAGTAAACTAGCCAATTTAATCGGAATGATTAAAATAATAGTCACAGTAAGGAGACCCCTGTAGACTGTTTTTTAAATGATGTTATAATATTTGAAGGAGGTTAGCAGTTTGAATGTAAGGACTATTAATTTCGCAATTTAGACGACGTAACTCTTTCTGGAATGGTGTCGATCAGTGTAATATCAAGATTTTTGGCATTAGGGAAATACTAAGGAAGAACATCTTGGTTTAAGGTGGGGAAGGGACTTGACCAAGGGTTAAACCAACCATGATGACCTAGATTTCCGATCGATTTATTTAATTTTGTAGTGGTGAGCCCAGGATTTAAAAGCGTTGGATAATCTGGGATGTTTGAAGGGGTAGCAGGGGAAATAATGAGTCAATTATTTGAATAAGTTTTGTTTTCATATTTTGGGTGATGCGATCATTTTGCACGCAGTTTGTTAAAATTAAAAAAAAAAATATATATAATCTGATAGATCTTTAATAATAATATTATTTTATATTTTTAGGGTTTACAAGTTAGTGAAAAATTTCGTATATCACCGTGGGATATCTTAGAAGGACAGAAAAATCCTACACCATTATCTTGGTCTTGGTTTGGTGCTATTCGTGTTGAACGTCGATTTTTACCATTTGAAGAAACACATCGTTTATTACAATGTCATACACATTCCCAAGTGAAGAGTCCAGAATATTATTTAGAACCACTACCACTCCCGCCAGAGGATATAGACCCGCCAAAACCTGTATGTATACTTTTTTTTATGAAATTGTAGCTCAGTAATTTTTTTTTGTCAGTTGGTTTTGGTTTTGCGCTTGGTTTTTTTTTTTAACATAGTAAATTTTTCTTTTTGCTTTTAATGCTTATTTAATTAATCTGTTTTTATTTTGAAATCCAAAAACAAAAAAAACTTATTACAATTACGAATTGTAACATATGACAATACATTGTTTGCATCTTTAGGCCTTGTCCACATTTGGTTACAGAGTTCCTTGGCTTTTGCCATAGATTTCTGATTTATAGTTGTATATTGAGAATCGATGGACAAAGTACGATTATGGCGACTTTTCTTACTAAAAAAAAAAAAAAAAAGTCGGAATTTTTCTCGTGCTCTTGAAATAATAACTTTGAGCAGTATTATGCAATATGTGGTAATATTCTATTGTTGGGACATACGAACCTATCCTGCTCAATACCTGATGTTTGCTGTCAGTACGTGGCTGTTGGTAAAATTCTGTAGTTTGTTTATGGAACGAGTCTTATCAATTGACTAGAAAGTCATTGTTAAGAAAAAATGAAAATGGATGAAATATGTAAACTAACTTAATAAAATTGTTCCTCTTAATGCACAAATCACAAAAATGTATGTTATGTCTTCTGCAAAGAACAAAATAAAGATGCTCCATGAACAATTTTTCAGTGGCCAGTAAATGGGAACAGAATTTGGTTTAGCCAGACTATATAGAAATATTGAATTTTACTATTCAAAGTATCCCACCCATATAATCTTCAGTGTTAATTGTCTGTGAGAAAGTATGAATATCCAAAGCCGGTCATAAAAAAGAAGCAACTATGACAGTAAATTTCATATCAGTCACCCTACTTCCATCATTCTTCTCAAGAAGATCAAGTACGAATTTCAGGCTGTAAGAAAATAATTTATACATCCACCAACGTTTCGATTTCGCTTTGTTTTACTTTTAACCAAGTATCAAATCACTAGCATTTTATTGCCTGACTATTGTATTTAGGTGTGGGCCGCATCCAAAGGAATCGATATACTTTTTTCTCGCGATATTGTGTACACATTGTAATTTATTCAATTTTTAATAATAATTCAATAATTGGAGAAGAAATACATCTAATCATTGTGGAATGTAGGAAAAATTAATCCCTTCAAGACTTTATATATTGCTGACAGTTTATAGTATACGTATCATGCTAAACAATACACAGAGTTTAAAGATTAGACCCCCGCGTCCACTGTAAAAAAAGAATTTGCCCTTTAACAACCCAAACACGTGTTTTCCCACCCATCTGGCCACATCCCTTTACCTAGTTTAAGAGTTTAGTATTTAAAAACACACCTCAGTTAGTGTGAAACTAAGGCTCTGTACGAGTCTGTGTTGGCACACTGTCTGAAAAAACGCATCCTGAAGATGGGCGAACGCCCGAAACCGGTCGATGATCACAAAACGGAGCAGGCTACCACGGAAAATGTCTCTGATAAACAATACACGTTTGACTACAATATACTTTTAAAAAATATCTTAAATAAGATAATTAATTTTAATTTAAGAAAATGAAAGTCCTACATACATTTTTTGTATGAACGATTGCGGAGACTTATATGCAAATGTGGATAAGATAATGACAAAAAATTGGCAACTGACCGAACTTCAACATCCATTTTACAATATCAAATACAGCGGATGGTAACTTAAACATTTTAATTTAAGCCTTTATTAGCCTTAGCGTAGTTAAGTGAATATTTTTTGTTTATTACGAGATGTTAATTTTTTACTTTCTCTTTTTTTTTTCAACTGAGCTACAAGATGACACTAATTGTAAGTTATGTTATGTTTTTTTGGGAATATTTGGTTGGAGAAAAAGCTTATAAAAACTATGTTCTTATTTTTATTCTTTGTTTTTTTTTTAAAAAAAAAGGACATATTTTTCACTTGATTTTAAACAATCAAATATTCACAGACCTCTTCTACTGTTTATATTCTACTAGCAACAAAATATTTTACAATTTTTTGTTGATGTGATTGAAGTGTGCGCGTGTGTTTTTTGAAGTGTATTGTTTTTTTTAGTCTGCTAAAAGTGCATGTCTGTTTGGTGCATTTATTTTTCTACTTGTATTTATTTATTTTCCAGTATTAAACAAATAATTTCTTGCAGTCTTAATTAATATGAGGATATTAATGGAATTTAAAATTTCATTTTATTAAATCTACATCTAATTAGAATGTTAGTAAAAGTTTTTTTCCCACAAAATATCCACACAAAAAAAAAAATTCTAATCTTGGTTCCCTTTAATGAGTATGAAATCACAACAGTAATAATGTTAAAGAACAAAATCTACATGTTATCTTCATACCTGCTACATGTATATCTGCTAACGGACATTGGTTTTCATCAACTGGATCTGTACTTTATTGCTCTGAATAGTCCAGGTATCTTGAATTGCTTGGACATACTCTACTCGTGACAATCCTCTTTTCTAGTACTTTTCCTTGAACTCCATAAGGAAATGTGAAATGAGTTTCATGCTATGTGTTCAGTTATTTGAGACTTCTTTTTAAGCCTTCATGATCTCTATCCAGCTTTTTTCAAGTTTTGTACTATTCGGAGGTTGGTTTCATTTATCGCCCAAGGAATGTTTAATATTCCTATTTTTATTTTTTTTTTCTTTTAAATTTAAGGCGCGTCAACATCTATGGTCATTGGCGCCCGGAACCTTCTGAGTGCACTGCCGGCCTCCGGATAGTGTTCTCTCGTTACAGTACAACACTGTCCATCACCGGGACAGGAGCTGTAGAGGCTCCTAGGAAGAAAAAAAAACTAAGGGCAGCACAGCTGGACTTGAACCCTGCACCTTCGCGTTACTAGTCCAGTACGCTAATCACTTGGCTATTCCCTTCCCATTAATATTCCTATTAGAGCCATATTTCGAAAGCTTCCAATATCTTAGTACATGAAGTAAAGCTGCATAATTTCGCTCCAAGGCACTTTGTAACTTCAATGTATTTTTATTTATTGAAGAGTTCGTGATATCTAAAGCTGAAATGTCTTTACAAAACAGCTTTTTTCTTCTTAATTCAGCATTTTATTACGAGCAGTGGTCCTAGTTTTCATTGATGATTATTTCAAAATAAGTAAAAAATGGAGGCACATTTTATTGACAATTAATTGTTAAAATAGAATGTTGTTACGTAGTGATACAAACGGTATCGAGGTCGATGTTTTATTTTTTATTTATCCGAACGTGGCTGATAAGGACAGATAAGTCACACCTAATGTAGTGTACTTGTGTTTATTGCGTTCAGATGAAAGGAGCAGGAGGCGGTGGCCCCGGTGGAATGCATGATAGTACACCACCGTCAGTGGACAGTCCTCGGGGTGGTAAAAGAGCTGTTGGTAAACAAGCGCTTTCAGCTAGAAGGAAAAAACAGCCAAAACCAGGTACTCCTCAAGTTGGCGGCATGCAACATGTTCAGGTAAGAAGATTTAGAATTCAAACCGTTATATTATTATACCCAGAAAAATGTACTCTGAAAGGTTGTTGGTTGATGACAGAAGTATTCATTCATTGAAATTGTGATTTGATTAAATTAAAAGGGGACTCCGGCAACTAATGCACCTCAGATGACTCAAATGGTTAGCGGGTATGGCGCAACAACTGCAGGTGCGCAAACAAATCAAGCAGGTATGTTTCCTGGAGCTCCTCAGCCTCCTCCACCTCAGTGGGGAGCTGCGCCTCCCTATCAGCAACAGCAGCAACACCCACAACAAGTTTACTATCAGCAGCAACAACAACAGATGCAGCAAGGTAAAATTGTTTACCAATTCAAAAATAATTTTGTACTAATATAAATTTTTGGTTAAATTAATTTAATTTAAGTTCCAATAGAGGGTGATAGGGACCAATTTTTAATGATTTTTTTTCTTCTTCTTTATAAAACGATTTTAATAATCTTTAAAAGATTTCCCGTAGTTTTAAGAAAATAGTGTATAGCAAAGCAAACGTATAGGAAACAGTAAGCCTTCGATTTAAAAAAAAAAAAATGTAACAAAGAAGTGTTCATCCCCATATGGGGATTTTATAACATGTTAATCATTTCCACGTAATTCGCAAAACTATTCCAATGTTTGCGCCAGCTCTATCTAACCTACAAATTTCACTTCTGAAAAGAACTCAAATGAGAGTTACCACCTCAGGTTTTCCCAACATGGTTTCGATTTTGTTCGTTATGCATATTACGTCATTACTTTTACTCTCTCGGCGAGCTCATTACGACCTTTTCACTTCACAATTTAGCACTTCATTTTTTTTTCAATGGATCAAGTCGTTTAATGAATAGATCTCTACTGCGACGCCAGAATAGCCTCTTAGACCTCAATATTATCTTTATATGTGACCTAAAATTTATATTTTCCTAGAAAATTGCTCGCACTGACATGATTAACGTTCAACAACTTTGCTAACCTTAGATTAAATTGATGAACTTTATTAATTCTTTCTAATTTTTTGTTATTTATATAAATATTCTTTATGTTTTAGCAGCGGCCGCTGCGGCGGCTGCAGCAGCTGGCCAAGGTGCAAATCCAACAGGTCCTGGGCGTGTGAATCAAAGCAAACAGGCATTACAAAGTATGATAAGAATGCGACTTGCACCGTCTAATCAATATATGGCTCAGAATCAACCTCAAATGCAGAATTTCCAACCTTTACAAAGACAACAAATGTTTAGGTAACAAATCTTTGCTATTTATTTTCTTTTTATTCCCTTTGAAGCGTATCTTGTCTTCATGGAATTTATTGTGTTTAAAAAAAATTGTTTTATTTGTCTTTATTTTGTCAAATGATTGCACAATATTTATTTTATTGGTGATTGTTATATTTAAGACAACAAATGCAAGGTATGCAAGGACCACCAACCACAATGCAAACTAATCAACAAAGTAGTCAGATGTTTACTGCTCAGCAACAGCAAATGTATCCAAATATGCAACAACAAGGTAAATTCCTCCGATTTTCATTCATTTCTTTGTTAATTTCTAACTTGAGTTCGTTAGTAATCACCGAACCATTGCGCCTCCTACTCCAATCTTTTTCAATTCATTCATATTCACGTACTTAAAAAAAAAAAAAACGCATAGTCATATTAATTTAAAATAGAGTTTAATACATTTTTCCTTCAGAATTAAGGAAAGAGATATGTCACACAAGAATATTTCCTCTCTAATCTCTAGTCTAGCACATCGATATTGAAATCTATATACATCTATCAAATCTTTTCTGGAATCC
The DNA here is from genome assembly GCA_011037195.1 of Triatoma infestans. Classification (NCBI taxonomy): domain Eukaryota; kingdom Metazoa; phylum Arthropoda; class Insecta; order Hemiptera; family Reduviidae; genus Triatoma; species Triatoma infestans. The sequence continues at coordinate 80,325 of JAAEAF010000757.1, forward strand.
TATATCTATTTTACAAATAGCCCTAAACTCATCGTGGAATGTGTTCCTTCTAATTACAGCTCTTACTGAATACTTTTCCTACATTACATTCCCCTACAAAAAGTGGCAGAAACTATTGCGATCATATCAAATATTCCAGAAATACGTGTTCTGAGGTTCTTTGTGTTGGATAAAATCTTTTAAGCGATCTCCAAATAGCGTAGCGTAACCATATAGACAAACTCTTAATTCACCCCAATGTATAACACTCACTCCCATTCATACATTCTTAATATGAAAACTGAACCTAAGGGATTAATGCCTTGGTCGCAGCGGATTTGACTTTACAGCCACTCCCCATCTTTACACATCTAATCATATCTTTCTTCTTCCATAGGAATGAATCAAAACTATGGTGGTTATGGAGGTGGTGGAATGGTTGGTAACAGTGGAATGTTCCCCGATCAAACTTTGATGAGGACACCAGAATATCAACAAAGAATGAGACCACCGTATATGCAAGTAAGTTTCAAACTTTGAAATTTTAACCATTTCATTTTTTTTTTTTAATCTTTATTTAAAATAAAACTATATTAATAGCAAGCACCAAATGTGACAATGAATTCAATGGGAGGTCCATTGAGTCAGAGCCAGCCGGCTCCACCTTACACCAGACCAGGTGCTCCTCAAAATCAACAGCAGCAAGCTCAACAACAAGTACAACAAACACAACAACATTTTACCCAAGTAAAAATGTTTACTTTTTTTTTTCTTTTAACTTAGGAAAATAAAGTTTGTGTATTAATTATTATTTTACTAAATATTAGCAACAAATGAGTCAAAGAATGAGACAACAAATAATGGCAATGCAACAGCAACAGCAACATCAACAAAACCAGCAACAACAACAGCAACAAAATTCAACGGCAATTGTGGCCCAACTTCAAAGACAGATGCAGCATCAAGGAAATCAGCAACCAACTCAGCAGCAACATATGTATCAGCAACAGCCTCCTCCATACTAACATTCTCATTGTGCAACCTTACATACCCCAATATTCTGTTTTATTTTTGTTAATTTTAATCTAAAGATCATTTTTCTCGGTGAACACTCCAAGAAAAGTCAAATTCAACTTTTATATTTAAGAAAATATATAAACGTATATATACTATTCGAATAAAAATTAAAAAAAAAATAGTCAATATTTAGAAATATATTGAAAAGAAAAGTAATTAATGCTTCCTTATCCATAATTATTTGGATATATCTTAGTCCTTATTGTTGATTTATTTTAAATTTTTATTTATTTCTATTAAATTCATTAAAAAATTGCATTTCTATTTATAGTTTTATACTTTTGTAAATTATCTTTGTTACCTGGCTCTCAACCAGAATTATCCAAAATTATTATTTGTATATTATCTTAAATTAATTTAAAACATTTGTACAGTATATGCGATATTATAAAACAAATTATAAAATGATATATTATAAATTATTTATATTCCGACGAATTTGTAAATAAAAAATATACCAATTACTTTGAATAATAATTTTGTTTTATTTATTTATTTATTAACAAAAGCGGCTGGTGGTCCTTATGAGCACATTCGCATGTGACATGGACATCAGTGAGAAGGTGAAGTCACACATTCAAATGTAGGACCGGTAGGATCGTAGAAGATTAGATTAGATTGTTAAAGGGATTATTGCACTGCGACTTGAAAGATCTATTGTGCCCCTAGTAGCCTTCTCAATGCATTGCAGGCCTCCGAGCACTGTAATCTAGGTATAGATAACACTGCTTATCACCGTAGTAGAGCTGTAAAGGCTCCTAGGAAAGGAAAATCTAAGGCAGCATTGCATACTGGATTCAAACCAGGGACCTCCGCGTTGCTAGTCCAGCTCGCTACCACTGAGCTAATCTCTTCTTTCTCCCTTCCAATTAACTAGGCACGTAGACCCTAGTTTGTGTACTGTGTTTGTCCTTGTCTGTAAAGTGTATTTGGTTTAAATGTACTGTTCTGACGAAATGCATAGAGTACTGAGCTGTGGTAACCCGTGGGGTCGCTACTCCCCAAGTGACTGCATGCAACAGTTAACCCTTGCCGGGCATTGTAGAGGAAGTAGTTGCGCATTCGTGAGGAAATTGTTTCTTATTTGTTTCTAAAGCGGTGCAGAATTATTGTGAACACAAGTAGAACGCGTTAGCATTAGCTTTTTTGACAGATATTTTTAATATTTAGAAGCCTTTTTCAAAGTAAACAAAGTGACTTCCGCCAATCTTTAAACTTTTTCTACTTATAAAGTGTATTTTAAAACCATTTTTTTTACGAATATTTTAAGATTATTAAAAGGTTAGTTCATGCCACTTTCGTATTTCCTGGCCAATGCACACTTAACTGCATCTAGGAAAACCGAAGTGAAAAGATTTACACTTACATTCGTCACATGAGGTTTGTTTAGTGTTGGAATAACGAGTATATAATTGTTTTAATATTTACAACAATATATTAAGTAGGAACTTGATCCATTTGCTGACATATGTTCAAACTTTGAAACTTCCATATTGATTTGTTTATATTATAGTAATATAAACTTAAACAATTTAATTAATTCTTTTTCTTTATTCGTCATATATTATGTAATTAAAATAATAAATATCAAAAGCTATTAGAGTCTTCTTTTTTAAGGTGTTTACTACGGCTGTTAAGTAGAATAATTAAACAAATTATTTTCTTTAAATGCTATTCAAATCGTCAGGCCTTAAAATTACAATGAGAAATTTGTACGGCAATGGCCAGAGGAATTTTTAAAGATATAGAATTCTTTGTTGCTTTATGTTTCGAGTACCTTTGGCTCCTTCTTCAGGAGCTCTGTAAAATTTATTGGAGAAAATACATTATTGTACAGTATAGTAGTTATGAAAAAGCGCATAGATTATAACAAAAAAAGAAAATTTAAATTCAAGAAATATTAACAGAAGAAATTGTAAAACAGAAGTGACAGTAAATTAAATAAAAGGATATTAACAATAAGAGAAAATGAGACAGATAAGATAAAGGGTCTTCAGCATAATAATAGAAAACTGGAGGAATATTATGAAAGGTGGAGTCTTGAGGTTAATCTGGAATAAATCTCAAGATTGGTTCCGAAATGGAGGCCGTCTTAGGTCTAATGAACGATGATTTTATGGATCTAAGAAGATAGACATTGTCTCCCTATACAAATATTTGGGAATACAACCCCTAAACTATTGCTTGTGCCTCACTTTCAAGAAAAAATTTCCCAATTCCAAACATGTTCTGAATGTAGTCTGGCATAGATTGATAGAAAATCCTTTAATAAATTTAACTTCAAAACTTACAGTTTTTAACGCGGTATCGCGTTCAATTCCTTGCTATGGCGTTCAAGTATGGGGCTCGGAGAGGTTTGAAAGCGTTGAAAAAATAAATACTTTTGTTTTTTATTGAGAAGTTAATCCAACTTCCACATTATACCCCTTCATATATACTTCATTTGGAAATCGGTGTAGATCCTTTGTTTATACATACTTTCAACTTACAAGCTCGGTACGTAGTAAAAGCTTTAAATATGGAACTCCAGAGATTTCCCCGGAGAGTTGCAGAAGAAATTATCAGAAATGATGTTATCCTCTTTCAATAATTGGAAAGATTATGCTGAGAAATGTAGAGCATCTATTCACTTGGATATAACGGGTCCTCCTACTTTGAACTCCCAAGCTTGATTGACTAGCTGAGAGTGCACATTAAGAATACGTTTAGAGATAAAGCAAATTCCACACAACGATATAATATTTATAAACTGTTGGACTACTACGTGAGATGTGCAGACCTTTCATTTACTCAACTACGTTTGGTAGTTTTCCTCGGTACGCTGGGTGTTGAAGTTGAGGGGGAAGTTGTTGATTCTGAACTATAAGCCTTATTACACAGCCGCCGCAGATGAATTTGCTCTCTGCAACTTGAAGAAAGGAAGGAGGATACTTTCCACTTGGTTGCTGCTAGCCCTGCCTCGTCACCTTTACGTTTGATCAGTTTTGGGGAAAGATATTTGTCTCTGGAACATTTTGTTACCTTATTGAATGGATCTGATTGCCCACAATTAATCCAATTTCTAAAAAATGCATGGGACTTGAGAAGACGTACTTTTTAATTTACCTATTTCTTTTTATTTAACTATTATTGTAATATTAAAAAAGATTTGGAATTGAGCAATTTACTTCATTTTTTTTTTAAAGAATAACATACAAATTGAAGTATATAAACTGGATTTGCTCTGTGCAAGTCTGTGCTATCACACTGTCTGACAAATGCATCCTGAAAATGGGCGAACGCCCGAAACCGGTCGGTGACCACAAAATGAAGCAGCCTGCCTCGGAAAATGTTTCTGATGCTTTCCAGCTCTGCGGAGCCAACCACCATAACAACATACAAATTACTTAGTAACAATATATTCAGTTATAACTAAACTTTAAGATGAGAAAAGATCTTTTTTTTTAGTTTCTTTTAAGTTCATTAATTTATGAAAACGTTAGTTTTTTAATGCTATTATTTTAGTTTGTATAACCGTGTTTATTTTGTTTATTTAGACAGGTCAGTTTTATTTGTTCCTACTCCGGCAGTCGGTGATTCCATGCCCATTTAGATTGTTTTGTTTACCATTGTATAAATGTGCAGATGTTTTTTTTTAAATAAACTTATTCATTCATACTACGATTACTTGTCGTTTTGAGGTGAAATTTTGTAATGAATTATGAATCTTTTTAATATGAATATGCGTATTCAATCATTAATTGGGATTTCGCAGGCTTACAAAATCTTCAGACTTGGACTTTCTGTTTTAAAGATATTTTCTTGATAATTCAATTATATTATTTGAACATTAAAACTTTTGAAAATTATGCAACCCAGCTTGAACTTTACTACAACCTTTAAATTTTTAACCTTCCTGTTGGTAATAAATTAACCTAAGCAGAGTTAAAGCGTTCGAGATTAGCCAAACGTGCAACTAAGCTGTAGTATAGTACTTCTGATTACTAATAACATCAAAGAAAACTAAAACTATCATGTTGATTCATCTCTAAGAAGCCTTGGAACTGGATTTTTCAAATAATCTTCTTTAATTCATTTCAATTGTAAATTATATAAATATGACAGATGTCGATACAAATATGAAAACAGCTTGTATTCCTGAATCATCAAAGTTGAATCTATTATTATGCTGTTCAGGTAAAGTTACAAAAGAACGAATGCAAGGCTTATTAAGATCCATGAACAGTTTATCAAGCCATGTAGGAGAATTTCACATTCGTGTAGTAGTAACTGAACAATCTCGTTCAGTTATGAAAAATAATTCCCTTCGTAAATTAGCAGAAATTATTTATACAGATGAAGATGAATGGGATCTTTGGCAAGGAAGAGGCGACCCCGTACTTCATATTGATCTTACCAAATGGGCAGATGTACTTGTTGTAGCCCCAATGGATTTGAATACTTTGGCAAAAATTGCTGTTGTATGTGATATTTGTTTCTTCAAATAACTTAAACTTTAAATTAACGAAAATCAGTATCGATATGAATTAAGTACTGTAACGTATTTTTTAGGAGTAGTCAAAAGCCATATACAAATATTAGCATAGCTATGATTGAGTCAATTTAACATGTCTAACATTATTTATCTTTTCTTTAATAGATGTAATGACAATGTGCATCGATTATTGTATTTTGATATAGATTTTTTTTTTATAGGGAATATGTGATAATTTGTTAACATGTACCATAAGGGCTTGGAATATTAAAAAACCATTAATTTATTGCCCAACAATTCCTTTCGAAATTAGAGATCACCAATTGATCAAGTTACACGTTGGAACATTGCAGTCATGGGGATATAAAGAACTACTTCCGGCACAAAGTTCTAAGGTAAGTAAGGTACTGAATTTCTTCAATAACTAATATTGCTAAAACTTTTCTTCTAAAATGTTTTCATTTCAGACACCGGCTGAAAACTGCTACGAATATCCAATGGTTGAGACTAATGAAATAGCGAATTTAATTATGCTTATTATATCAGGAAAAGAGAAAAGTTAATTTCCATGTATAGTTTGGAAAGAAGTATTGGAATTATAACTTGCCATGTAAAGTAAAGATGGTAAATGATAATTATCATCATTAAAAAATTATCATTTTAATGATTGTTGTATCTTAACATATGGTAATCATTACAAATTATGTATTTGATACATATTGAGAGGATAGTATACATTTAAATGAATGGCTAGCAAATTTTATTCAAAAAGAAGAGGAGAGAAGAGAGAGAAGTTCCTATTCGTTTCGTTTAATGTTAAATAACATAATATCGTATTGTTCTGTACTCATCAAAAGCGCAGGTTAATAAAAAGTATAATCTGTTATAATGTAATAAATCTGAATCAAGCAAATAGAAATACTTTGCTCTAGTGAGATCAAAGACAGCCATTTTCTTAATGCTGGGAAATCGAATTATCACTGTATAGGTCTATTATCGAAATTGAGTTATGGGAAATAAATATTATGAAGCTTATAGACAACAAAATTTAGATTATATTACTTAGTTCAACTATGGGAAGTCACAACAGTATCTATTCTTTACAACTGTGGTTTACTTAGAGCAGCGTATAATTTTTTTTTTTTTTTTTACATGGAAATCAAGATAAGCAGAGGTTCCCATTAAGTGTCCACCCTTTTAAAGAAAACCTCATTGCCCACAAAATGCCATTTGGAGTATCTACCGAAAAACAACCTTTTTCTCATTTACTAAAAAAATTCAAAAAAAGCTTTTGGTTAAAGTGGTAAAGAATAACTTTTTGATCCAGTTTACCAGTAGCATGGATATATATATATTCAGCAATTTTTGAGATAAACGACTACTAAATGGGATTATCAAATACATGCTTTACATTTAAGTTTAAAGAAAAGGAAGCACTCCTTACAACTGCATTACAGCTTATTGCATAAATCACCCCCATTATTTGCCATTGGCTAAATTTCAAGTTTTTATTTTTTTAAAAACGCAACCTTTCTGCATCTTAATTTGAAAGGAGCAATTTTTAAACTAACTTTTTTTTGCTTCTTTGATGTACCTGAAGTTTGCCAGCTTAATCCTAGAACGACTTTAACATGCATCTGGAATAAAAATAAAATTTTGACATTTCACTTTTGTACGGTTTCGTCTTCATAACTTTGTTAATAGGTTATAGATACTGAAAATTGACTTTAACGAAAGCTGATTAAGTTTGTATTAATTTTTTTATTCCTTAATTAATTTTCATAAGTATCACTAAAGTTCGTGATTTATTTTTAATGCAATTGTTGCTTTTTGTATTAGACTTCCTCTCAGTCCTGTGAATTATGAATTATTGCTTTAACGACAAATTGCTGTTTTATTAAACAAATATTGAGGAAGGGAATAATAAAATATATAAATGTTCATTTAGGGATTTATTTTAAACTTTCCAAAGTCATTTCATATATAATGTGTAAGTTATGCTTCTTTTCGGACAGAACTTGATGTTGAAGAATATCTAATTTTGAGAATTTGATTAATAAATGCAGGGATTTTTTTATGTTTAATCAATTTTCGTTTGCTACATTTATTTGTAAAAATTAACAGAGTTTAATAATTTAGTTTACCTTTGTATAAACAATAAAGATCTAAATAATCATGGGATCAAATTATGCTGCCAGGATCTGTTGGAACAGAATTGTCGATCTAGTAGTACATGTTATGCCTAATATGCTTCGTCACTAAGAACATGATCCTGATAGTTCTTATCTAATGTGAAGTGATTAACAAATTAATCTGTAATTAACATTTAAAAAATTTCTAATGCAAAGTTAGCAGGATTTATTTAGATAGAATCCTAGAAAACTAAGATCATTTTTTGTGAATTGATTTTTCCGGAGGAGAATCCAAATTGTTGAAGCCAAATGCATAATAAAATAAAAAGAAAGTACTACATAAAATTAATAATGTGAAAACAACATTTTCTCTCTCGGCGCCTACTTTGTTTTCGTTATTAGGTCCAAACTGTTCATATTTAGCCTTAGCATTTGCCCTCCTTTCCAAAGTTTGGCCATAATGAAAACGTGACCATTCATCAAAATCATAAATCGGTGTCCTTCCATTATAAGTTCCTTTTGAGGTTTGAATTCTTGCACCTTTTGCCGAAGAGTCTTTTGATTTTTGCGATCCCCAACCTTTTAAGCGAGCATCATCAATTTCTAAACCACGATCATACAATCGACGCAATTTAAAGTTACCTAATACTTCATATGCTGCTGTTATAGCTTTGAACTTCTCACTGGCACTATCATCACTGTCTCTATTTTTGTCAGGATGGTATATCATTGACAATTTATAATAGGCAGCTTTTATTTCTCCTTGAGTAGCTTTTGGTGTAAGACCTAAAGCATCATAATGACTTTTATAAAGGATAGAAAATAAACAAAAATACCTGTGAGTGTTGCCAAATTGATTAATATACATAACACGGATTAATAATTTAAATCACAGCCATAATTTTTTCCTTTACGAAATTAAATAAGTGAAAGGGTTACATGTAAGGTTACAGTCATAAGGTAAATTGGAAGGTAAATAGCTTTGATATCGATTGTATGAGTATATTTTTAAAAAATCTAAATATGTAGCATTTCATAGAAATATCGTAAATTAATAGGAATAGAAATAGTTTATTAGAAATTGCAAAGTGTACTAAAATATTTACCCAAGAAGTTTAATATTGGAGAATTGTATGACATTCGAAATTCCAGTTGCAAATAGCTTTGACATTCAGAGTTAATGATCGAATAACAAGAAAGTAAGAAATAGAGGTACCTAGTTATTGAATTTCCTAAGAAAGTTTTTTCTTAATATAAAAAAAGGTTCAAAGGATTTTATCTGTCCTAGCACGCTCGTTTTTAAACGTTCTGACCTTTTTCAAATTTGCACTTACGTCAGAATATATTTCGTTAAATTCGTATAAATAGTTGACTTCAACTTAAGAGTCAGCGGCAGATGAAATACCAGATATTTATTATCTAGCGTATCAGACCTAACCGCAAATTCAATAAATATGTAATGTCTTTTTGAGTGTGAAGACCGAATTTTCACATTATGTCTAAAACTTTCTCTCAGTGATGTGAATTACATGCAAATAGATTAAATAATTTATTAATATTTAAATTCTCTAAATATTATATCATAATTTTGAATATGTGGTTGGGTCCGCAATGCTAGATAACATCTATGATTATATCCATCATAGCTTCATTTTGTTTCATCTGACTTTCATCCTTCGTCAGAGTAAGGTTTGCAATCAATTCATGTAGAGTGATGACCAACAATCAAAAAGTGTTGTTTGTGATATAAACATTTAGTTTAAATCATCTCTCAACACGAATGACTGTAGATGAAAGTGCGAAACCGGTCAGAAGAAACAAAATGAAACATGCTATGACGGCTCAAATAATAGATTATATCATAAGTTGAAGTCCGAGTAAGAATTCCGAACGGGTTCGATAAAAGTTTGTAAGATGGGGAGAACTGTGGGCTAAAAAGGCTATGTGAGGAAATTTGGCAATTAAATTATATGTTTTTAATATTTAGAATTTATCTTTATCTCATAGTTTTTTATAAGTTTCTAATTTAATCGTTGTTTCAAACATTACTGTACGGCATAATATTACATGTTTCTCCACAATAAATGTTAGATGTGTAGAGGATATAAAGCCAAACCAGTGCATCCTAAAAGATCTATTGTAGTTCCGTTAAGTGTATTTCTACATAGAATCTAGTTGTCAAAAATAAACAATGTGAAGGTGTAATTACAATTACGGTTGCCCACTTTGGGTGTATACCATATCTAGATTGAATGTGTGAATGAAAAACTCTGAGTTTCCGAATTGAGATCGCGACAATGGTTTGCAAGAAAGCGACGGTTCGCAACGGGCTTCTTCAGGGTTATTACACTTTGAAAGCTAATGGAGCAACCATTAGCTTTCATTGCAATTCGTGCGAAACGTCGGCTTCTAGCAAACCACTGACGCGGTCTCAACCCGGAAACTCAAGTGTTTTTCATAAAAATTGTCGCGGAAATCTAAAAGATCATATGTGTGAATGATCAGGGTGTCAGAGTAAGTGTTGTTCGTATTTTTTTCTTTTAAATTTAAGGCGCATCAACATCTATGGTCATTGGCGCCCGGTGCCTTCTCAGTGCACTGCCAGTCTCCTGACGGTATTCTCACGTTACAGACAACACTGCCCATCACCGGACAGAAAAGCTCAGAGGATAGGAAGAAAAAAATCTAAAGGGTAAGCCCGGGATCTCCGGGTTGTTAGTCCACCGCACCAACACGGAGCTAATCTCTTCCCTTGTTGCTCGTATTCTTAGCAAGAATATATACAGGGAGCCAAGATTCCTGAAGAAATTGCAAATCCTCTTCCCTCAACGACAAATGTTACACAAGCAATAACTTTTAACTTAGATGAGTTACCTTCAATTTAATAATTCGATTTAGTTATTTTTAATATGTTTAACATGCTTTCTTTTTTTGTTGTTATAGATGACTTTTTTCGAGAATTGAAGGAATAATTCTCTTACGGACCACTTGCACGATTATTCTAGTATCCTTCTGAAGATAACACGTATAGTGTTGAAACGTAAAGGAACAACAGATGTGTAATAATTATAAAAAAATAAATAAAAAATTTTTTTGGCTGTATAAAGGTTCATTCACAATCACCCCAAAGAAGAACTTGCACGATTACTTTTTTCAGTTCTCGAAATTTTTATTTGAGAAAATAATTAAATTTAATTTGTTTATGTTTAGTTTCTTACGGGCTTATGAGCTGCTACAAAAAATTATGCGCCCTATCTAAATTCAGAGTATAAAAAAGGAAATAATAGTTTGCATTGTTTTTATCTAACTGTAACAGTTTCCGCGAAAAACTGATGCGAAATATTTGGTACAATCTCTGTAATTTGGAGTGTTAATGGGAAAACAGTTTTTACTTTCTTATACTACTGTGATCATATCAAATTTTAGAATGTTTTGATGCTCCTTGTCTACTTTTTTCCTTTTGAATAATTGTTTTCTTATTCAAAAGGAGTAAAGTAGACAAGGAGCATCAAAACATTCTGAAATTTGATAAATAATATCTTGAATTCCTTATTCAAGGCTAATTCCTTCGAAGGTTTGATTTTTTTAAAACTTGAAAATATGCGATTTATTGATTTTTTTTTAAATAGCAATTTTGTTCCTGTTGCGACAACTCGAGAATAGTTACCTAAATTTTGCAATTGTCAAAAATTGTTGCCACAGTACATTTCTTTCTAATTCTGCATATGTCTCACATAGTAGCACTTAATTCTTAGAATATTAGTGAAATCACAAATTTAGAGCATAGTTCGGCCCCTTCCATATATCGGTCCAAAGTCTTTCTGTGGTATCTAGTTTAGAAATACATGTGAGGCAAATAATAGTTGACTTCATAAAAAGCATAGGTACTCCCTACTATAGCAGGGTTGCAGGGCAGAGGTATTCCGTTATTCCTGGAAGACCCAGTAAGCTCCGCACATTGCATCTCTTCAGTAGAAAGGAGACTGAGTTAAGGGAGATCTCTGTCAAGGTTGCAGAGCACTGCTTGCTTAGAAAACACACACAATACCGGCCTTGTGGAGGATCCAATTTTCTAGAAAATGTGGCAACAAGAATGAAACTTTGTGAATGTATGCTTTTGCTCAAAACGGATTTTTAAAGTTGGGGGGGGGGGTTGATGCAATAGAAATTGTGGTGTACAATGGCCTTTTTTTTTTTTTTATAGAATTGATCCATCCTGATTCGCAAATAATATTAGAGGATCTCAAAACATATCTTCCAGTGAAAAGTGAATTTCATAGCATTGAGAGGATGAAAAACAAATTTCAGGCTAGACGCAAAATTGGTTTTAACTAAGTGCTTTAATTTTGGAAGATCTGAGACGATCTGTTATTTTCTTGACGCCTAAAGAGAAAATTTATGAATTTTCTGATATTTTAAGAAGAATTAATTGTTAATTAATTGGACAGAAGCAGAACATAAACGCTCAGAAAGAAATAAAGAAATGCATTTTGGCAACAATTCCTGACAATATTGTAGGTATTTATTTTGTATTGGTGCGCAACAGCTAAGGTCCTTTGCAGTTTTAGGTAATGATTCATGAGTTTTTGCAACAAATCAAATTTCTAACTACTTACATTGTTTGGGGTTTGTGAATGTGATCTGCATCGTAAGAAACGATTTTCCTTTCAGCAATTGAAAGAATATATGCATTTTTTTAAAAAAATTATAAATATTGAAAATAGAATGAAAAAGTAAAAAATCGAATCAGTATCCAGTGAAGTTTAATATCAATCAATATCATTTTTTAAATTACATAGCTTAATGTAAATATCTTTGAAGTTGACATAATAATAATAAAAAAATAATTATTTTTTGATATGTTATGATACATTAATAATATTTGGGAAGAGTTCTGTTCCGAAGCAACAGATGGCTTTGACGGTTAGTATTCTCACACTCATCATATATAAAATTCTCTTTAATAATAATATTAAAAGCATTTAAAAAGCTGTTGACTTTAGACTTAGTTATTATTTCTTTTATCCTTATCAGGTTACCTAATTTGAAAATCATTCCGAATTATACTACACATTGTTTATTTTAGTTTACCCAATAATCATGCTATACTCTACATATCTGATTACAATATTGTTTTTTTGTTGTGGAGCAACTGAATTTCCATTGCATCTTATTTCGAATTATTTTCACCGTTTGGAAATTTATGTTATCACTGTACTTTCTTGTACATCTATAGGTAAAATATATTTAGTAATTGCGAATGATCTCATAATTTAGAATGAATTGAAACTGAGTAACTTTTCTGATTTTTAAATTTCACCATTAATATTTTGTATTATTCCCATCGAAAAATATATTTTCAGGAATGTTTTCCATTCCCTCTTGTTAAGGACTTTTCTTGTTGATCCCCAGTGCCTCCCATAACCATTCTCCAAAGAAACAATGAAATCGGACATAGATATATTGAGGGAATGGCAATAGAGAAGCCCTCATGAATCGCGATCTAAAAGTGGGAAAGCAAATCAAGGAACCTTCCTGATTCCAATATGGGGCCTTCGCGTTCTAATCTCGCTTCTCCAAACTATTCGCATTCAATTAATTAATTAACGAATATCTGATTTATTTAAATTATTTTCATTGATTTTTAGCGTGCTAATTTACAGCTCGTCAGTTTATGAATCTGGCATAAAAATGTTAAGTTGTCATTTAGACCAGTAATGTCAAACTCGAAAGAAGATACTTTTTAAGAATATCGATATAATTAGATTAGAATTTTATTATAAATGGCATTTAAAGGTTTTCAAGAATTAAAAATAGAAGATGCTACTTTTTATAGACATAATAAAACATAAAAATCAACTTTGCCATTACAGTTTTTTTTGCAGGAGACTTACATAAGTTTATATTTTCATTTTGTTATTTTATTATTTCTCGTAAATATATTCAATCCAAGATAAATTAATTTCAAATGCAAAGTAAATTCTTCTTTGATTTATTTATGCTATTTAGATTTAAAGATTATATACAAAAATATATTTTTATGCATTAAATACTTTTCTTGCTAGATTTATATTTACACTACTATTTTAATTTTTGCGCATAACTTTATTATACCTTTTCTTGTTCATACTCATTTTTCCTGTTATTTTATTTTTAATGTATTTTACTTTTAGATCTCTAATGGCATTTTTTAAGCGTTGTAAATACCTGTTACTGTTGATAGCTACGTTTATACTAAATATTATACTATGTACAGAGGATTTATAATCCGTTAAATAAATAAATCAAATAAATATTACTAGGGAACTTTGTAATATGTGACTAGAGATTTGTTAAATAATTAATGACTTTGGGCTGATATGGGATTTATTTTTATTCTTTATGCTACTAAATTATTTATTGCTATCATGAGTTGTCTGCATTGTGTCTGAAGATGCGCCTATATGTAATATATTTATTTTTTTGATTTGTTCAAATTTTTCTAGTGCTGGAATTTCCGAATTGTTACATGCTCTTCCAATTTCTGTTGGGTTTTAATTTAATTTAGAAGAAATTGGCACAAGCAAGTTTTCAGAATTCACTGACCAAACTTTTTAGTGCATTTAATTTTTTAAACTTGTCACGTTTGTCGCATTTTTAATCAAATTTTCTGTAAGAAGCCGTTAGTTCTCGAATCTGTGATTGAGTATTTGCCAAGCTCCAGGGTAATTATTTTCCATTAGGTACAAATTTTGTATTAGAATTAGTGCTGTTCTCTGGAGACAACCCTTAAAGTAAAGAAATTTTTAAGTTCCTGAAAGGATGGTGTCAGCAATGAATAAACATCTTTGAATGATAGGCAGTCACTGAATTTCCATCGAAATTGGGCATTTCTATGTGTATCGTTTAACTCTTGGTTTATTAAGAGGATTTTGTACTAAAAAGGCACCTACAGGACTGGCGGAGATTTCTGCAGTTTCTTCAGCTTTGTTAAGTTTCTTGGCTAAGGATCTGCCAAACTATCCAAAGATAATTGGATTCGAATGAGTTATATTCATTATTCATATCCATTTCCTATTGAGAGGGATTTAATAATTTTCTTGAATTTCTATAAATTTAGAAAATAATCATATGCTACTTGCAATCAGAAAGGAATCTTTACGTAATTATTGTTTAAATTATCTCTGAATGTTTTTAATCTTGTAAATGAACTTTTCACGCCTAGCTGTTTTATTAATAAAATTTTTTTCGATGGATCCATTTTAATTATAGCATAATCAAATTAATTGAATATTTCATAATTATAATTACTTATAAGTGAATAATATAAACTTGCAATATAAGCCTAAATCAATGAGGTGAGGTAAGCTTGTGAGAAATTTATGTGAGTTGATGCTAATAATACTTGATGTTGTTTGCAAAACTATTTAATTTTCCAAATACTTGATAAAAAAAAATGATATTTCATTTAAAGAGATTTTTCATTTTTTATAAATGTATTTATGTACTTATGTGTTAATAGTCATTTTAATTTTATATAATTATAATTTTTCTGCTTGCAATACGCTGGCTCTCTTCTTTTTTTGCTTTCTTTCCATGTTTCTTTATTTTGTTATCTACGTACCGTTGTCTCGCGATAGATCAGAATGCTATGTTTTTCGCACCTCACAAAGTTGAGCTGCCCCTTTTTATTGCAAGTCCATCCAATAAAATGTTTTCTCTTCTCTTCTACGGGGCCCTCAAGGCGCCCAACCCCTTATTTCTCTTAACATTTTTAAGAAAATTCAAATGGTGCAAAATCTCTAGAAAATCCTTCAAGCCTAATTTGTAATATTAACGTAGTCACAGAAACGTGACACAAAGTAGCCATATATGCACAATGAAGACATATATACATATTTAGCCTGTGAGGTAAATAGTTTTTATATTCAATTATAGGTGATAAAACAACCATGATGAAATATTTAAATGCAGAAGGTTTCCAAGTATCTTTTACTTGGAAGACTTTAGAAAGAATACCATTACAAAGAAGAGGTGCTGTTCTCGATCTGGATTGTCCTGATAGAGAAGACATATTATCGAAGGTTTGTTTGCAAGATTGTTTTGGTAAGATATAGACAATTTGATATTGATGTATTGTACAGAACACAAATAAGTCCCTGAGACAAAAACAAGGATTTTCAATCAGAGATTTTTCACCTACAGTTAGCCGTACTCAGCGGCATGTGTTGATTATGCAGAAGATTTATATTTGTGCAAAAACAAACAAAAAAAAATTACAAAGTTACTAATGTAAAATCTAAGATTTTAAATGTTTATTAATTCGTCAAGGCGGTTTTATTTAAACCTTTATCAATTATTTATGTTTGTACAAATATTCACATTTTGTAATATTCGTATTTATAAATATTTATAGTTAAATTATTAAAAAAATACTTTAATTCAAATATTTTTTTCACAGATAAACAAGGAAAAAGCATTTGGAATGCATACGGAATGGCTTCTGTTGAACAGAATAGAAAAAGAATCAGAACAACATTTAAAAGGTAAAATATTTTTTTCTTTTTAGAAGAAAATATGAAATAGGTAAAAAAAAAATTATATGATAGGTTCAGTCTATTTATTACTTTTAAGTAAGCATTTCTCTGATAAGTATTATGAACAGCTAGGGTTTGAAAATGTATTTCGGGAATATTTTTTTCCCCTTTTTTTCTGATTTTGTTGTAATTAGAGAATATGTTCATGCGTAGTAGGTACTAATAAATGGATTAAAATAAAACATATTTTGCAAACTCACATCTCCTCCATATGGCGTTCCATAATGCTTCCACATTGTAAAATGAATAATGGTTGGGACACCTTTGATGGACTTTATTAATGACTTTTATCCCGGGAGTTTTTGCGTAAACATATTCTGTCAACTAATTGGGTTTAGCCAAACTCTAACTTATCAATATACTCCATTTTGACACATATACACTTTATACACGTCTACATTCTGCTGACCTGTGGATGCCACGATAGTTGTTATAAGTCGCAGAGTTTTAGCTTTGAAGTCACTCTTTCTACACATCTAATATCTATCCTTATGATATAAAGAGCAACTATTTAGAATTTCTTCTATATTCAATAAATACGGTCAGAGTTTACTGAAACAAATTTACTGAAATCTCTGATGAAATTAATATATGCAGTTGTATTTGATGAACCAATGAACCAATATATTCTATATTATATTGGTTCATTTGTAAATATACACTTCATTGTCCTTTCTGTCCAGGTCAAATATTTAAAAGCGAAGCAGTGATTTCATTATCTGAAAGTTATGCATTACCAGGAAGTTGTGTTAAACTGTTGCAACTGATAGATGATATGGATAAAGTGTACTATTTTGACATGTACAGAGTGACAATGAGAGAACCAATGAAATACCAGTTGGATTGGTCTGGTTCGAAAGAATTACCACTTCCAGAAGAAGTACTTAAATGTGAATACAGAAAAAGATCAAATTTTGGAGGAGTAACTCTGAAAAGTGCTTCTATAGTAAATATATACTTATAAAAATAATAATATAGCGCAAAAAAATTCATTTTTAACATTTTTTTTTACATTCTCTTACTCTTAGTAAGAGAGGAAGTATTGTAATCGTGTCAAATTTTCGATATCCGTTTTGAGGACCCTGAGTCCAAAAAAGTGGTTTTTAGCAAATGCTGTGTGTGTATGAGTGTGAGTGTGTGTGTATGTGTGTGTGTGTGTATGTGTATGTATGTGAACAGCATAGCTCAAAACGAAAAACCGTAGAAAGTTGAAACTTGATATTTCGTTTAGGTATCACCATGGGATATGACAGTGGGTCATTCTGTCAAATTCCTCAACCGAAAGTACCACTTTACTAGTTGTTTTTTTTTACTTTTTTGCGTATTTCTCAAAAATGGCTCCAACAATTTTCTACAAACTTAGTATATCAACTACACATACAAAGAGCTACAACTTTTATTTGAAACGTTTCTCTGGGAAAATCCATTTAAGGGCAGTTATAGGGGAGGGGTGGGATTAGGTTTTCATCTAAAGTGCAATTTCAGTTAATTAAACAATTCTATCATCTAAATAAAGATAGTTAGAATTGAATATGTTGTTGAAATTCCGAGTTTCAAAAAAATCGGATAACCGGAAATGCGTTTACCTTAACCACTTTACTAAATGATTTTTTCACTTTATCGCGATTTTCTCAAAAATGTCTGCGTCGATTTTCTTGAAACTTCGTATATAAACTAAATATACAAAGATCTAAAACTTTTATTCATAACATTTCTCTGGGAAAATTCATTTAAGGGCACTTTTGGAGGAGGGGCGGGGTTTGTTTTTCTCTAAAGTGCTATCATAGTTGGGTATACAATTCTATCATCCAAACAAAAGTAATTAGAAATAAATAGGTGGCCAAAATTCCGAGTTTCAAGAAAATTAGTAAACCTGAAGTACGCTTTTACTGGACAGTTTTTTTCAGTTTTCGACGAATTTCATTAGATTTGTCAATTATAATTTTGAGAACTGGAGTAAGAGAAAGTTGTGTGAATGTTTCAAACCAGATTTTTAGTTATATAATCATTTGGGCATAAGTCTCTTTTAGGTGATATTATTTCAGTAATTTTTACACGCTTTTTTGGGTACCAAAAATTTTTATTTCTGGTTCTTGGCAATGGTATAGAGTAACTTAAATGGAATCGAGGGTAACTGAAGGATTCCTAATAGCCACAAATAAAGAAACAATATTTTGGATTATTTATTTAATTTGTTTTTCAATTATGACATATAGAGAAGATATCGTTCCCTGTTCTGAAGATATAATTAATATCTATGATTTTTTACATATGATTAGAAATCCTAATTAAATTACCAAAAATGTTATATTTCAGTAAAGATTATTTTTGTTTGTTTAATGTCATTTAATGACCCGATGCGGTAAGGATGCCGGTGCTACATACCCATCTGCAGACCAAAACAGATAATGCTCTGATTGAGTGGATAATTCCCCGGGTGTTGTCATTTATTAGCAGAACTAGTTTCACGTTTCGCTTCATAGTTTTTTCAGTAGTTATTATATCTCCAGTTTAATTTCAGCTTGACAGAGCGCTAAATGTTAGTGTGCTGTAGAAGGTTTCATTGTCAGGCTTAATTTCTTGTCTTACCACTGAAATTACAACTACCATTGTGCTTTCAACCACTGAAAAGTCAACTGAAGCATAATAATATTGAATAATGAGCTTGAAAATCATTTTGTACACTTATAGTAAATGAGGGAGTAGGCGTTTCATTGGATTCGTGACAATCACCACCTTAAATTTCTTTACTTTCCGCATTTCTATGAAAAGCTTTCTATCTTTTTTCTGGGTATATGTTGTAAGGCTGCTACTGTATTCAGTTCTACATCAAAGTAATTTGTCAAAACTCCAAAAAAATTCTTCTTTACAGTCTTCCGCATAGATGGCAGCTCCAATATTCTTGTGCAGAGCTGAGTCTTCTTCCGCCAATTCAGTTTTCTATGCTTACGCTTGTGATCAGAGATATTAGCAAGCGAGGATTACATATATTCTTGCATTTCTCGTAAGCTTGCGTAAAAAATGTTAATTCTGATTTCAAACGATGATAACATATCCATGTGTTCGTCCTAATTCCATCATTTTTTTTTATCAAATGTTTGCTCTTAAATCCGCTTGCGATTCTGTTTCTATTTTATTTTTATAATTTATCTGCTTTTCCTCGTAATCTTTTTTTTTTTTTGGCCCCTCATAATTATTTTTAAATTCAAGTCAGGGTCGCACTGAGCGATATTCAGAGCTGCAAATTTGACATCTGTTTTTAGAAAAAGTATTCATTAATTCCCAAAATGAAAGGAAATTGCAAGAAACTATCTTTCTGTAAAAGGATTGTAAAAATTGTATGATAAACTATAGTAAAATTTCGTAAAATGAGTATTTTTGTATTTGTTCTCTTAGATCAAGTTTCCTGAATTTTTCAAAGGATTTGAGAGTTTAGACTACCGTGAGGTAGATACTTGGGCTAAAATGCACTTTCCAATGATGATATTACTTACAGAACAGCTCAATTTTATGTAAGTTTCTGTTTATGTAAACCCTATTAAAAATAGTTTACTTTTTATGTGATAGGTATTTGTATCAAGGCTGAGACTACTCACTATTTAATGGAGCATCTGTCAAAGATGGCAAATGAGATAAACTTTCAAATACGAAACAAACAAACAAAAAAATAAAATATATGGTCACAATGAAAGAAACGACTTTAATGCCATCAAGTTTAATTGCTCACTTCATACAAAAGAATATTACCAGATTCCGTAGCTAAGGTTGTTACTAAGTTCGGATTTTACAGTCGTATGTTGGCAACGTTCAGCTTAGGCTGGACTAAATTCAGCGAAATTGGAAGTTTTAAAAACACCGATACTATTTTATAAGTAATCGTTTGGACACTCTGCATAATGACTCAGTAGACCTGTTTTGTAAGAGTAAGGAAGCTTTGAGACAAAACCCTTTAAAATTGATATAAAGCCTCGCAAATAAGGAGATTAACTGCTTCTCAAACTAAGTCAAGGGAGCAAGAAAATCCGAGTAAATTCTTAGCTGGAATTTATTGGACGAATACCATATAGCAGACTTACAAAGGCATGGCTAGGGGGGATATTTTTGTAACTATAGATGTACAACTTTTTTAAGTGCACATCTATAGATGGCAAAAGAGGCTTTCTGTAGTATTTTTTCCCATCACAGGAACAAGAATACACCAGAGAAGTTGTAGAATTGGTGCAATTGTCTGTGAATACGGTGTCCGCATCTTCAAATTATTTATTTATTTTTTCTCACTCTTTCTCACCTTGGAAATTTATTCAGTTTGAATTCTAATTCTTCTATATTTTATAGCCAGAACATTACTGTAACTGATTTGTATGGCTGGGAAACAAATGGCTCTTTTGATGGTTTAATGGGTCTTCTTCAACGAGAAGAAATTGAATATGGAGCTACCGGCTTCTTTATGCGGGCAGATCGCATGAAAGTATCAGATTTTTCCGCTGAAACTTTTTATGTAAGGTAATATTATTGTGGATAAACAGAAAATCTCTAACTAAAGCCGATAAAGTAAATGTTAATAATGTTTTTATTGGCAAATTTGTTTTATTTATTTATTTTATTTTGCATAATGTATTCGAGTTGCACAACTTATTTTTAATGGAAGCTTTCATTAGTTTGTTATGCTTAAAATAATAAGAACCCTAATGGGTAAAAATGTTTAGAGTTGCATTGATAAAGTTGTGCAGCTTCATAAATCTGTAAGTCTATTGTATTACCATGATTGATTGTTTTATATAGATATTGTTTTCTTAAGGTTAAATCATATATATTGCCTACATTTTTATAGGACAGCTATAACATTCAAACAACCAACATTATCTAGTGTTAGCAATATTTTTGTACTACCATTTAGCAAAGTAGTATGGATCGCTTGTGCAAGTCTTACACTACTTGTAGCGCTAGTACTCGCTAGCGAATATTTTGTGACTAAGAAAATATCTGTTTATCCATATAAGGAAAAACATGCTACTACAGCCGATCTAATAACATTGGTTATGTCAACAGTATGCCAACAAGGTAATTGTGACTTTATTTCATACATAAGTAAATTGAGCAAATAAATAAATAAATAATCTTAGTCAACAATCTTTTTTTTTTTATAATTCATGATTATAATTAATTAGGGGTTCCATTAATGGGCACTTACGAAGTTAGGTGCTTGTTATTATCTTTTATATTATATATATAAAATTATTGTAATAGTAGTTATTTTAGTTATTTTAAGCGTTCTGTTTTGGTGCTCAATTTCTGTTTTAATGTTGGACTATCTACTGTTTTATATGTCTTGCCGAAACTACCAAAAATAATTTATCAGACTATTAGTTTCTATAACTATTCAGAGTTTTAGTCTTCAGGTGGGCTCAACTTAAAAGGGCTTTACTTTTTCAGGAGGGCTTTACATAGGTTTGGGAAAATATCCTGATTTTCAGCTTTTTGTTAAAATTTGTAATAACTAGAATGGTTGAGAAAGTAAAGTAATATTTATTTATTTGTTTTCAGACTGTCTTAACGTCTAATTACTAAATTAAATGTAGTATTATAATTATTCAAATATTATATATTTTTCCTTCCTTTAACTGTATAAGGAAAATACTACCGTGCATAATTTCGTATTTTACTTTTTATCGGAAATGCAGGATATTAGGACATTAAAAAAATCTCTTTAGGGATTGGTCAGTTACATATATATCTCTGATGCGATTTTGCATTTCTCAAAAACTCTTGTTATCTAACACAATTGTAAGAATGTTGCAAGAGAAAGTCGAATGATAAATGCAATATAATTTTGTGGAAAAAAAAATCAGATGAGAAAAACTAATATAACTTTTATCTTACTGAATATTACAATTCTTATTGACAATTTTTCTTTAAATGTTGAATTGTTTACTGAACATATAAAAAAGTATATATTGCACATAAAGGAGTGATGCTGTTGGATATAAGGACATAAGTTTTATCTGAAAATTGATATTAATCAGTAGGCAGAGATAGGTTTGATAACTACTAAAACTTTCTTTTAGTTTAAAAGTGGAATGAATATACACAAAAAAATAACTTTGAAATGACCAAGAAATTTTTCTTTTATTATAATATTCTAGAATAGCATTTTCATTAAATCTTTAATGTTTAAAGCCACATTTTTTTTCATTTTTTTTTCTAGGAACGGAATTAAATCCTATATCGTTACCATCTCGTATCACCGTATTCCTGTTTTCATTATTTGCATTCTTCTTGTATACGTCATATTCCGCCAACATTGTTGCATTGCTTCAATCAACTGCACCTGTTATTAAATCTATCGATGATCTTACAAAGAGTCATTTAAAATTTAAAGTTCAAAACGATATCTACAATGAAATATATTTCAAGGTATATTATCTATTTTTTTTTTCCCGTAGGGAGAAGTGGACTAGCCATTTCTTCAGGGATCTTGGCGTCCCTGCGGGTACCCCAGCCTAACAACACTTACATTGATATTCCCAGCTCTTAACTGGGCATGCAGGTACTCACTGTTCGGTTTACCTCCGGCAAACGCCGACTCAACAACACAACACTTTCACTTTACAGATTCACTCTCCATTCCATCTAAAACCACTGATATTCAAAGGACGTCACTTTTTTTTAGACTGAAATGGATTTAGCTTTTTAGCCATACCCTCACTAGGCTATTTATTTTATTAATTTGTCCAAAATTATATTTATATATTTATGTAATAAGCTTGAAATGAATTTAAAAAAAATATTCTATTTTAGGAAGCAGTTGATAAGTCCATAATAAATCTCTATAAAGTGAAAGTAGAACATCAAGGAAAAGATGCATACTGTAGCCCAGATATTGGTGTTAAATTTATGAGAACTGGAAAATACGCTTATGATGTAAGTCAGATCTTAAACAAACAAAAAAAAATCTCATTTAATCAAACAACAGCAACTACACCACATCTAAAATTTGACAGATTTATTTATATCCCTTTAGAAGACATGAATACCAGAATATATCCTTCAGTTCAGTTTTATCTAAGAAATGTATCAAATAGAATGTAAAGTAAAAGTTTAGAAACTATACCAACTATATAATAAAAAAAATTAATTGAGTCATTTCTAAGAAAATGATTAAATAATTATAAACCATTCAATTAATTGCTACTTTCGGTTGATGATTTTTACAGAAATCTTTATATTATTAATTTTTAAGATTAGGAGACCTCATAATATTCCAGAGGGAAACCCAGTTTCAAAATTCTAACATATCGAACTAGTTCCATTTAAAGAAATTAGAAAATGTAAAGTGAAACTTTTCAAAATAAAAATACCTAGTCTCTAAAGGTAATTTTCTAATATGTTTAAAATAATAATAATTTTTTTTTTTTTTTAATTTAAATGCAAGGTGGATATTTTTAAATTCAGAATTACGATATTCATGCGATTAAGTAAATTCAAATCTGCTTCATTAAGTCAACATAGAGTGTTAACTTAACCGTCCTGCTTAGACTATCCTAAATTTAGTTTATGTGCATTTATAATAATTTCACATGATTTTGTAATTATACTGTGTAAATATCACTTTACAGTTTTAATCTTAATTTTAGGGAGAAACAAATTTAATCTATAAGTTCATCAGTGATACTTTTGAAGAAGACGAGAAATGTAGTCTGAGTGAAATGGATTTATTTTATTTACCCGCATTGGCAATGCCTGTCGTTAAAAGATCTGGTCATAGAGAACTCCTAACTAGAATGTATAATTTTTGTTTTAAATTTCATTGCAGTTTTGTAATAATCACCAATTCATAGCAATCATAGCAAATAATTTAAGATCAGATTAAATGTGATTTTTTTTTTTTTTAACTAATAGGATGGCATGGCAACGAGAAGTTGGTATGTTTTCTAGAATAAAATCAGTATGGCTAGCACCGAAACCACAATGCGGTTCAAACGGAAGTGGATTTGTTAATGTAGGAATTGCTGATTTTTTACCAGCATTATTGGTGTTTCTTTATGGAGCAGCTGTAACGACTGGTTTGTTCATTTTAGAAATTTTATTTCATTACAGGTTAGCATATTTTTTTAACATTATTTTTTGATATTGGATTACTTACTTTGCAGTTTAAGGGTGTTATTTATAACAAAAATTTGTTTCAGGAACAAGTTACGGCTGAGAAACAATATATGTGACGGGAAGATTTTAGTAACAGACCTAAGGAATATATAAATATTTTAAACCTATAATTGATTAGATTTAGTGGGATAATTTGGTTTTGTTATTTGTTTAAACTATTTATTTTCAAATGCCACCATAAAGAATCATGAATATTATTATCTACTTTGTCATTCTGTTTGCTTCTTTTTCTTCCGTTTCTTGATAGTTTTTTCGAAATCCTATGTATGTGATAATGCACATTCTCAGAAGTAAACCCTCTTAAAGTGGAAAATAATTGAAATCAGGAATGGAAATCATGAACTATTGGTGTTGTTGCTAACAAAAGTATTTTTGTTTGATTTTATGCTTGCACAAATTTCTGTGGTGTACAAACCCCAGGGGCAACACTGAGGACGATCAATTAGGAAGGGTCGCGTGCTGGACTCCCATGCGGGGGTCTAGAGCCAGGGCCCGCTCTAGGGGCGGGCAACCCGGAGATTTGTCTGGGGCGCCATTTTAGATGTAAGTGTGGGGAAAAATATTTTTGTGTTAAATACTCAAATTTCACTAATCGATTTTTTCGTTCGTTTAAAATTTATAGTGCATAGCGTATTTATATTGTTTATGCCTTAAAGCTAAAAATATTTACCTTTTTATTAAAAAATTATCGCAGAATTTGTAAAGGACGATGCTTGAACTTGTTTGAACAAGCATATACTTCTCTAAACAGAATAGCATTAGCACGCAAACAGAATGCTGTTTCAGCATCTGTTTGAATATGCATAGACTTGCTTAAAAAAAATATATATAAACTGCTGGTAAAAAGTTTGGACCACCTAGAATAAAAATGTATTATATTTATTTTTGTTAATTTAATGATTTGTTATGAATGAAATAAAATGTCAGAAATTTAAAAATGGTTTATTTAATCTATATACAATAATATAAGCGATAACAAATTCATTACAAAGTATAAATCTTTCGCAAAAATAAATTTCGACTAAACGGCTTTTTCATCAAAGTGACCACCTCTCCGCTTAATATTACTTCTCTCATAATTCTAGGCATTCTCTCAATCAATTTATTGATTGTTTCGAATTCAATATTACTCCACACACTGTACAGTATCTGCCACAGAGCATATGGAGAATTAGGGCACTTGATACGAACATTTCCATCTGGCTCATCCCAAAAAGTACAATTAGGGATTGCGAGGGCCAGACCATATTACAACATATTTTTCATCTTCTGTTTCCTTAAGGTATTGTCTACATACTTTGGAAGTATGTTTAGGGTCACTGTCCTCTTGCATAATGATTTTTTCCCCAATCAAACGCTAACTGCAGGGTAAGACGTGATTTTCTAAAATGCTTTTATAATTTTCTTTTTCATTATCCCGTCAATATGGACGAGATCACCTATTCCATAGCCTGAAAAACATCCCCAAACCATGACCGAACCCTCTCTGTGCATAACGGTGGGTATATGCATTGTGGATGTAGTTTTTCTGAGCTGAAAGGTTCCTCCAACCTTTCACTGTGAAGTCTTTGTATTTCAAGCACACTCTGAACGTTTCTTCTTGTTTGCACCCATTATTAATTGTTTCAGCGTTGCAACTCTTCGTATTAAGTTCGCTTGACGAAGTCACCTTTGAACAGTTGAGACAGAAATTGGCCTCGAACTTGTTTTAATAACTTTCCCTCTAACTTTTTGGAGCTGTGAGTCGTCTGTTTCTTTTATTTCATAAAATAATGAACTTATCCTCACCTGTGGTTGTTGATTTTGGTCTCCCGGAGCGATGTAAATTTTCATGATCACCATATTTTTTAAACCGTTTCCTCCTCGGCCCTACAGAAACGGCATAAAGCGTTGTCTGATGGAAGTAAATGGTATATGTGCCTATTCAGCCGCCTGCAATGCCCTGTTATTAGGCCCACTATTATCCTTATATCTCTTCGGCTGTGACTCAGTAGATCCCTGGTGAATGTAGGTAAATGTCTTAACAAAGAATTTAGCCTGCCTCTGCCCCGGCGTTCTTTCCCACCTTTGCAGATGCTGGTCTTCTATCCATTCCTTGATAGAGGCGTGAATGAGGCTGCTGGGCAACCGCAGAAGTATACCTCCGGGCATATATAATATTAATAAAATAAAATATTTATTTTTAAAGGTGCCATTTAAATGAGGAAGGTATTATGCATAAATCATGTTAATGGAAAATTCTTATTACAATGTAATAATATTTTTCTTTAAAGAATTTTAGTAAATAATTAAATTTTTTTACTGATCCCAAACTTCTGATCGGTAGTATATATATATATCGATATCGATATATATATTTCGCTCTAGTGGTTACGTGGCCCCGAACAAAAAGGCAAATTGCCGCCATTTCATATATATGTAAAAGTAAGTCCATCGTACTTCTTTTCATTGAATTTAAATGGCATTGAAATGATAGCTGAGGATAACCAGCATGGAGAGAGATAACGAATAGGTTATGTTACAGTGAATTGTTGTGATTGTTGAAAATTAGTAAATTAATAGCTTTTAATGTCGTTTCTTTTTTTACAGGTAAAATTGTATAATAATAAATCAAGCCTGTAATGTAATTTAATCTAAAGATTGTGTTATTAATAAAAATAAATCTTTTTTACAGAGAAACTCAGTATAGCTGTTAATTCATAAAAATAGTTTTTAACAAATCACATTATAAAACGACATTTCTACAGCTGTTCTTGAAAAAAATAATGGATAAATTAAAGTTTGAATTTCTAGTAAAAGCTGCGGATGACCCAAAAACGAATTTAATATGTATAACCTCAATCACCACGGTCAATAAACAGACGTTCATCCTTCCAGAACAGTTTCAACCAGCAAAACTACATGAAGCAGTTACAAAAACTCAAGCCTACCAGAAAGTAAAAACTACCTTGCAAAAGAGACACGATAAAAGACAGGTATGGATTTCGATTACAGATGAAATAAAGGATGATTATATAGATGTAGACGGAAATATACAGTTCAAAGGTTATTTCCTAGAGGAAATTACAAGTATTCGGCAACAAAATCCTACTACGGGAATTACAGAAGAGGCCTTAACAAGAATCCTGGAAAATTTTTCTGAAAAAAAGAACTCTACCACTGGTCACCATAACATAACAAAATTGTCAGCAAAATTTGTATTAGAAAACTTTACAAGAAAAACCTCAAATGTAATCCAGTGGATGACAACTTTTGAAAGGGAATGTACCCGTTTGGGAATAGAAGAGGACATTGAAAAAATTGAAGTTCTTAGGCTATTTCTGGAAGAGTCATGTCTGGACTGGTATGGTTCCATGCTGATAAAACATACGATAAATTCAGCGTGGTCAACATGGCGACAAAACTTTTGTGAAACTTATGCGGACAAAGGATGGATGCCAATCAGGTACGCATTTTCATTCAAATACATGCAGGGTTCATTATTAGAATATGCTTTAAAAAAAGAAAGACTATTATTGGAAATAAATAAATCAATAGATAAGCCCACTCTAATTGATCTCATTGCAACGGGGCTGCCTAATTTTATATCTGATAAAATTGATAGACATTGCCTGAAAGAAACTAGTGATTTATTTAATAACCTTAGAGGTTTAGAACATTTAGTTAATAAAAAGAATTCGGAAAAACAGATGGTTACAAGTTTTGAAAATAAAATTAAAAACAAAAGTGGAAGGGACAAACCGTGCAAAATTTGTCAAAAAGAAAACAAAGGTATTCGTTACCACCTTGAATCATTATGTTGGTTTAAAAACAAAAATAATAACACACCACAAAGAGACCAAATAAAAATGGTTAATAATTCCGAATTAGAAACAGAATTAAATGAAATGGACCAAAAAAAACTAATAGTTCCGCCATTAATCAAAATTAAATTATTGCTAAATGACAAATTAGAAATATTGGGAATTTATGATTCAGGTTCAAATATTTCCCTAATAAATTCTAGATTATTACGTTTAAAAAATAAACAAATTAGCAATAAAAAAAACTTAAATTTAAAGACGATTAATGGCGTGAAAAAAACTATAGGAATGGTAACTCTAAAGATAAAAATTTTTGACATTGAAAAAAATATTAATGTTTTTGTAATAGATGAAGATTTTGATTTCGATTTTTTAATTGGACTAGATTGCATACAAAATTTTCATCTAATTCAAAATGAAAAACTAGAAATTACACAAAAAACACAAAATTTCACACAGAAATACAATAAACAGGAAGTAAATTCCAAAAATAAAGAAATAATTCCTGACTTCTCAGGTAAAACTAAGGAAGAAAAACAAAATTTACAAAATATTAATGAACATGTTCACATCCTAGGGAAAAATATAGATAACATAAATGAAGACTATAAAATAAACTTTAATGAACACACAGAAGTGGCAAATTTTAACATTTCAGTAAATCATCTTGATTCCCATCAACAGTCTCAAATAGATGACTTAATATACAAATACAAATCCTTTGAAACAATAAAAACATTACTTTGCTTAAAACCTATTTTAGCAATCTTTGATCCAGACTTACCGATACATATTTACACAGATGCAAGTATACACGGAATAGGAGCTATCTTGAAACAACCACAGCAAAATCAAGAAGAGAAACCATGCGCCTATTTTTCAAGGAAATTGAATGACACGCAGAAAAGGAAAAAAGCCATCTATCTGGAATGTCTAGCGATAAAAGAGGCAGTAAAATATTGGCAGCACTGGCTCATCGGAAAGAAATTTAAAGTTTTTTCTGATCATAAGCCCCTCGAAAGAATGAACATTAAGGCTAGAACGGATGAAGAGCTCGGAGATTTAGCGTATTATCTATCTCAGTTTAATTTCGAGGTCATATACTCTCCAGGAAAATATAACTTAGAGGCAGACTGTTTGAGCAGAAATCCAGTATTAGAACCACATGAACATCAGGATGAAAGTTTAAAAATTGTGAACTTAATAAAACTAGAGGACATCCAAAATGATCAAGAAAAAAACGAAGATATAAAAAACAATAAACATAAACTGAAATTAAAAGATAAAATATATTATAAAAAGATTGGAACAAAAGAAAAGATTATATTGTCGGAGGAATTTAGTAAAACTTTTATCGAACATATACACTATCGTTATTGTCACATAGGAACAAAACAAATGCAAAATAAGATTAAACCATTCTATACAGCAAAAAACTTAACATATAATATACAAACGATTTGTGAAAGATGTGAAACCTGCATAAAAAACAAATCAAGGGGAAAATATAAATTTGGATCAATGTCTCACTTAGGCCCCGCTACTTATCCTTTCGAAATAATGTCCATAGATACCATTGGTGGATTCGGAGGCTCACGTTCTACAAAAAAATATTTACACCTTCTTGTTGATCACTTCACAAGATACGCCTACATTTTGACTTCGAAGACACAGAGCTCAAGTGATTTTATAAAACTAATTCATCCAGTAGTAAGTCAAGGTAATAAAATTGGTATCATTCTATCAGATCAATATCCAGGTATAAATTCAAGAGATTTTAAACACTATTTACAGAAAGCAAATATATCAATTATCTTCACTGCAGTTAACGCACCATTCTCAAACGGTTTAAATGAAAGACTTAATCAAACTCTAGTAAATAAAATTAGATGTAGAATGAATGAAAGAAATAAAAAAATGGCCTGGACGAGCATAGCACATGAATGCACTCAAAGATATAATGAAACGGAGCATACAGTGACGGGATTTTCCCCTAAATATTTGTTGGAAGGGAAAGATATGGACATTTTACCGGAGGAACTGAAACAGGAAACAACATATAATAAATTACTTCAAGATAGAAAACTTGCCTTAGTCAATACAATAAAGTCCCATAATTATAATAAACAACAGTTTGACAAAAACAGAATAAATTGGGAATTTAATGAAGGAGACTTGGTATATGTAGAAAACGGAAATCACTTAAACAGGAACAAATTGGCTGAATTAAAAATTGGACCATTTAAAATTTTGGAAAAAATTTCAAACTCAATATACAGAATAGATACAGGACACAAGAAATCAGAGTCAAACCTTTTCCATATCACAAAGCTCGTTCCAGTTCCACGATTCTTCCGCGAAACATAACTTATATGAAAAAAAAAAAAAAAAAAAAAAAATTCTTTCCTCTAAAGGGGGGAGATGTAAAAGTAAGTCCATCGTACTTCTTTTCATTGAATTTAAATGGCATTGAAATGATAGCTGAGGATAACCAGCATGGAGAGAGATAACGAATAGGTTATGTTACAGTGAATTGTTGTGATTGTTGAAAATTAGTAAATTAATAGCTTTTAATGTCGTTTCTTTTTTACAGGTAAGATTGTATAATAATAAATCAAGCCTGTAATGTAATTTAATCTAAAGATTGTGTTATTAATAAAAATAAATCTTTTTTTACAGAGAAACTCAGTATAGCTGTTAATTCATAAAAATAGTTTTTAACAAATCACATTATATATAATATATATATATATATATAATATGAAGGGGCGGCAATTTGTCTTTTTGCTCGGGGCGACGTAACCACTAGAGCGAGCGCTGCAACTAGCCACAGAAGTGCAAAGGCTTAACATTGCAAACAAAGTAAGAACAAATCCAGTTAATTAATTCAATTTGCCAGAATTTACTTTTTGGGTTGCACACATGGCAAAATCCATCCGATAGTGCGGATTCAGATTTACTGAATTTTTTTTTTTTTCCTTTTTCGTGATTTTCTCGAAATTGGCTGCAACGATTTTCTTTGAACGTTGAATACTATCTACACATAAATTCTTAACACTTGTATTTGCCACATTTTTCTAGGGGAACAGTAGCAATATGCTTTTCTCTAAAGTATCACTAAAATAACTGATAAGTAATATGTTTTTGTCTAAAGTACTACTAAAATAACTGATGATTGATGAAGTCCTAAAAATAAAACTTTTGAGACAAGCAAATAATGCGGAAAATAAGATTCAAATAAAGGTTACAAGAAAAAAATTATGTTCCTAATCAAAATGATGCTCTGTTGACTAAGACTGCATTTTCCCTCATAATCTAAATTGTACATCGCTAAATTTATTTAGTCTCTTGCCGCGATTTAGGGAAAAGTAATCTGGTATAAAACAATCACCCTTCATTCCTTTATTGTATAATTCATGTGCAAATAAACGGTTAGTGGACATGTATTACAGATAAATAATGGTGATGAAGATTATACTATTTACTTAAATAAGATTGCATTATATGATACAGCAAGCTCTCTATCAATCCAATAGCAATGCTTGTGACGGCAATTTGCAGGACAATTTGTTCAGGATAGACACCCTTCACAATTATTTGGAAGAATATTTTAAATCGGTATTAAATATAATAAATACATGTAACTTAATAAGAGAGAAAATAACGTAATTAATTTTAGAGTCACAATTAGCCTTCTTTAAAAAATAATTGAATAATTAATAAAAGATAAAAAAAGATAGAGATAAGCAACAAATATAATTTTTTTTTTCAGAATGTAATTGTTGTAGATGAAGTTTATACTGAAAAATTAGGACTATTATAAAACACAAAAAAATACAAATTTTACATTTTAGTTGCAGTAAAAAAAGAAAAATAGTTAAAAATGAATAAAATTAACGTTTCTAAATTCACCGCCAGGTAACAGCACTTACTTGACCTAGTATTTGTAGTAGTTCATATAATTGCCGCTAGATAGCATAAGCTTGCAGATATACAGAACTGTAGTTCCAAAATTTGCCACCCGATCACAGCGCCATCCTCTGATGAACAAATTTTTCAATAGTTTTAAATGCGTCTTTAGGAAGGGACGGGAATTGGTTAGCGTAGTGGACTCCCAAAAAAATCTTCGGAAGTAGTGACACCTAGTGACAAACTATATAACCATAAATAAATTGATTTCTCAGTAGGTGTTGCTATCTGGTGGCCATATTTATAACTACAAATATAAGAATTTTAATGTTATTTTATTAATTAGAAAACAAAAAAAATCTGATGTAAACACTCACACAAGTTTCTCTTAATCCAGTTTTCAAAATTGTAATCGACAAACTTTGTAGTTAGTATACCAAATTTAATAAAATTCGTCGGTGTTTTTATGGAGAAAATCAAAAAAACTGAAAAAATTACTTAGATGTACATTATAATTGAAAAAAAAAGCGTATACTTAATTTTTAAACTAGAAATAAATGAATATATTAATTATATTAATATTTATTAATAAAATTCAAATATTTATTTATCTTTTTTCTACATTATATTTCTTGCGCAAGCTATTTTTCTGGAATAATGCTAGATATGATATTTTTCCTTCCTTTCTTTTTCAGGTGAGGGTTCAGATTTTTTACATTTGTTTTACAGCTAGAAGCTATAGAGGGCTGCGAATATTAATATTATAGTATGTAATAACTCAGATACAATGTTAAAATGAGAAATTTAAGACTATTGAAGGATAGATACAAATAGCAATCCATCCTATATAATCATTATTTTTATAAGCATTTATATGTAACTACCAACATACAGTTCAAGAACTTTTATCTAAATCTTGTCAATAAAATTTACGGGCTAATTTCATTTGTTGGTATTTGATGGAATATTGTATTTGATAGATTTCTGAAAGCAGCTTTAAAATCTCTTGAAATGGCTGGTCCAATTGCTTGAACATTTCTTGAGAAATTTCATTCAATATTTATTTATTTATTGCCTAAAGAAACTATACATTTCTATAGCAAGAGATTGACCTCTGCTGAAAGCTGGACAAAAAGTACAAACATTACAAGAAGAAACATTACAAACATTACAGCTTAAACTTCAAAGTAATAAAATAATATTAAATACTTGATTAATAAAGTAGATCTTAACAATGATTTAAAAAGACTTTATTCATTTGTACAAATTATTTTAGGGAAGGAGTTTGAGGGATCTCATCTTAGGTATTAAATAATACCTTTAGATTAGATTAGATTCTAACGGGGGAATTGGCTCTTCAGCCTACGCCACCGCGACACCCCAAGAAATAATACCTTTACAAACCTATGTATACCTTTCCTCCAAAACCTCAGAGATAAAATAAAATAAGCGGTTTAACTTTTAGTAAGTTAGCAAAAACTTAAGAACTGTGTGAAGGTAAATACCTATTTAACAATCTCCCTCTCAAACATTTATAATAAGGGCATTCCAAAATAAAGTGCATAATATTATCATTTTGCCCTCCGCACAAGTAAAGCAACTCTTTTAGGATCAAATAAATGGGCTATTGCATTATAAAAAATCCTGGGGTGACGATCACGCCACTCTAATTTGAGCTATCAATCTGGTTTTAATGATACTGCTCCTAATATTTACATATGAACTACCATTAGCCAAGGGACATATCAATCTATAGTGGATGTTATATGAAGAGTTGAGACGTCAGTTTAGAGAAATTTTTTTTATAATATTAGAGACCACGACCACATGCTGCGCCGCCTAGATGTCCTGCGCTCCTATAGAATAAAGCATTTCTCTCACAAGAGCCACCCAGTTAAAAGGAATGTCAGAACCATCCAAAAGCTTCACAAGTCTTCTATAGCATATCTTCAGAGGGGAGCTGCTTTACATCGATAAAGTCTTCAGCCAGAATCTTATAGATTTATTAAAAATATTGGTTTTCACTTGCCGACATTTAAGTTCGAGCGAACGAAACTATTGGGGACTTATCGTGGCAGATTTAAAAGCAACCTTAAGAATTTCAGTTGGACTTGATCGACTATGGTGAAGTAGTTCAAGGCCCAATTTTGTAACTGATCCCAAACTTCTGATTGGTAGTGTATATGTTCTTAAGGGGCGGCAATTTGTCTTTTTGTCCGGGGCGACGTAACCGCTAGAGTGGGCGCTGCCAGAGCTCCAATCCAGCAGGGCTGCTCTTAGATTTTCTCTTCCTAGTAGCATTTATTGATCATTGGGTGATGGAAGGGTTGTCTGTGATGTGAACAGTCCTTGGAAACCGGCAGTGCACTGATAAGGCTCTGGGGCACAATGTATCTTTCAGGTCGATTCTAAAAATAGGCCAATTCCGATTGAGCTAAACTATTTAAATTAAATAAAAATAAAACTCTGAATTAAGAAAAAAAAACAGTTTAATAAGAGAGGAATCTTTAAGTAATTATTATTACAAAAACTTGCTCCACTTGAGAATTTAAGACTTACTGATTATGTACTTAATTAAGCCTTTGAGAAGTTATTCGTAACACTTGGCATCTTTTTATCTGAATTTTCCCATTTAGGTTGAAACGTTTAAATTATGAGAAGAGAACAAATGCAATCTACTTTACAATGAACTTACGCATTTTTATCAAAGGATTAGATAGATAGATAAGTAATTTATTAGCGCCAATGACCCATGTTGTCGATGCGCAAACAAAAAAAAGTATCCTTTTTTTTTGTACATATTATAAATGCATACAAGGCTCTCATTACACAGTATATTCAAATACATAAAATTGAAATGATTTTCTACTATTTTTTTAAATATTAGCATACACATATAAAATATAAACCGCCAATCTAATATAAAAACTGAGGAGGAGAAAAATATGGAACGAATTTTAAAATATATTTTTTTAACGAAGATATAATTTCCACTTTTGTTAAGAGCTTTATATATGATTACTGAAATATAGCAAAACGAACTTTGCAAGGGACAGGCAGAAAAAGTAATTATTCATCAAAAAGAAAACGAAAGAAATCTGTTCAAAATGAAAATATGTAAAAACAGTGGGAAAACTAAATTACAACTTGATTTTCTATCCAAATGTTTTATGGATGAGGTGTGATGTGTATAAAAATGTATTTTGCGTTTGCGCACTAAGTGAAGTGGAAGGTAATGCTAGGTTTATCATTCGGCTTGGATTATTTGTTGTAGTATACCTGTGCTTGATGTCAGTAACAATAATACATTATTTTGAAGTAATTATTCTACTGAACCCTTTCGGGCATCATTATGGCTGAAGGTGAAAGTTATTACAGTTCAAATATTGCTCTCGAGTCCATAAAAGTTATTGCTGAAAGTATTGGCATTAGCACTTTATCAGATGATGCAGCTAAAGAATTAGCAGATGACATATCTTATAGGTTGAAACAAGTTATTCAGGTATAAATTGATATTATTAAAGTAATTTTGTTTTTTTGTCTAAAGAGATTATATTTGAAAGTATATAAAAAAAAAATTCTTAATTATTAATATCTGTATAGTAATTGTTTACAATTTAATTACTTAATTTAAATCTTGGGCTAAACACTTAAGTATATATTTTGAGTAGTCGAGCTAAATACCCGCTAATGAAAAGTAAATGTTTACCTTGCTCATCTTGTTTGGTGTTTGCTCACCTTGTTTTGGAATAGACATCTTTAGTTGATTTAAAAGAACTGTAAGTGAAATTAGATTAAGGAAGTTAATATTAAGACAAGATTTTCGATATGCAACTGTTACGAAAACAGGCAATGTGGTTGTTTATCTGAAAATCTTATCGCTTATTGATTCTTTTATTTCTGAAAACAAATAAACCCCTACTTTCCCTTTTTCTTTTTAACAATTGTTAAAACTTTTGCAAAGAAATTTCTGGAAATATTGATAGCCATTGGGGCTGTTAAAAAATCGTTTATAGGACTATTTTTGTACCTTAATATCGTTTATAGGACTATTTTTGTACCTTAATAAAAATATAATAATAATAATTACCATGTTTTATTTCAAATTTTACAAAAATTCAATTATGAAAACAATACAAAACATTAATGATAATGGTTTTACTTTTCAACCGTCTATCAGAGTCTGCACATAGATATAGCTAAACACATAGATATAGTCTGTATATAGAAATACTGAAAACACTTAAAACTGAGTAACTAATCATAATTAAATTATTAAAAAAAAAAATAGAAATAACTTTTGCAAAAAAAACATCGTGTTAAATTAAATTCTCTATAGCAGAAGAAAAACTCTAAGGCCCTTTAATGAACATCCTTAATCATAAAAGATAGTTCCAAACTCAAATAATGATAAAAAAAATAAATTATTTAACCAGAATTGATCTATACTTATATGCGGCGTAACGTGTGAAACTAAAGCGTTTCAGTTTGTGTCATTTAGCAAAGAATAAATTTCTTTATTTGATAAAGTTCTTTTCCCAAAATTTCTGATAATCAATCAATATTAGGCAGACTGCAAGAAAATGAGCAATATCTTCATCAGCATTGTAACCATCAGCTAACTTTAAATTAAGTAATTGACCACGAGTTTTAAATATAAGTTTAATTTCTTCCATAACTAATTCATCATTTGTATAGTTTAAATCAAACTTCAAATTTTAGTGATTGGATGATTGTTGCACATAGATAAGCAATTGCTGTTTGAGATAATTATCAAATTTCTTCAATAGTTCACCAATTACATAAGAAGCATTGCCACAACTTATATTTAAACTATACTTACACAAATCAGCAATTTTAAGCCACTCCTAATTCAGTACTCGTTGTGAATGAATACTCGTCGTGAATTATCTGTAGAGCAAGCATTTTGCCAATCTATAGTCAGATTGATTTAAAAGCTTTACAACAACGAAAATCTGACGCGCTTGAAAAAAAAAATGCCCATCTTGAAGCTTAACAAGGGACCAAAACCAGACTCCAGCCATAACATAATTGGGCGTATATATATATACATACATATATGCTTTGCAAAATATTTACTCCCACTTCATTGAAAACAAGTTTTCTTTTCGCTTATAATGTTTTTGTAAAACTTGCAATATTTAGTTTTTAATGTAAGATCCAGTATAACTCACAAGTTATTTTCAAAATTTCAAAATTATTTATTTCAAAACTTGCTGCCTCTGAATTGATTAATATATAAAAGGTTCTTCACAACATTTTTAGTTTTACAGTAATGTAGATGATGCATTTAAAAATAGTGAATTTTAATGCCATTTACTCATAAAATGTGTATATTTATTCGGAATATAAACATTAATAAATTTCAACAATAGATAGATAAAATACTGAATAAAATGTAAAAGAGATGAAGCGTAAAACTTGTTCCTATTCAAAATCACGAACATCTTGCTGGAGAATGCTAAAAAATACTGGATACTAGATTTACTGGGATTGTTTAGGAATGTTGCAAATTGAAAAGCCTCCTTTTTGGATTTATAGTTTCAGTTTTTCTATTTGTTCAGGACTCCGCCAAATTCATGAATCATGGCAAACGACAAAAACTTACCACTTCAGATGTAGATCACGCGATGAAGATAAAAAATATTGAGGTAAGTTGCTTTGTGTTATCAAATTTTTAATATTTTGACTGTAATTGTGTATGAAATTTTTAACATTAGAGCCCGGTTTTCACTAATTTTTATTGGGAATTTCGAATGAAGATTGTTAAGATGTTTGAGGAATCTGCTTTAACAAAAAAAGAAAAACAATTATGAACTCCAACTTCTACTACAAACGCTGAAAATGAAAAAAAGTGCACATATTGGGGATGTTTCTTGACCGATCCTTATCAAATTTCTTCACAACATAATTCATCAACGGTCATAATTAATTTTATATTGGGAACACATTTTGCACCCAACATACCGCCAATGGTATGTGTACAATGTAAACTATGTAAAATACATATCGAGAGATTAGAGAATATATCAGCGCTGATATACTCGCTGAGTCAAAAAAACAATACACAGGGAAAGATCTAAAACTATCATATTTGATAAAACAACAATAAAAGATATCACACACATTTCATAAATATGCAACGCCTGTTTATTATCAAGTAGAACTATCCGGCAAAAACAGTTGTTGATAATTGTCTTTCAACGAGATTTTTTCCGAGATAGTCTGCTTCATTTTATGATCAGCGACGGTTTCGGGTGTTCGGCAATCAAGGTATTGTGCTATCGTAGATTAGCACAATGCAAAGTTAGGACATTTACATTTTTTATGATCTCTCTTTCATAATACTGAGAAGCTTAAGGAAAACTCTGAGAGAAAATGCTTTATTTAGACAGATTAGATCCTGATTCAATTACCATTTAACTGAATCTTGGAAATTACGTAATAATAAAACTTTCTTATATAATAAAGAGCTTGTTTTATTCCGCTTTGATGGTTGCATGATGAATCAAACTATAGAAGAGATTGGCATAACTGTATTCTTCAGAACTTACAATCGGTTTTTCTCTATTTGCGATGTATTATTTTATTCACGGTTCTTCTAAAATATATTTCACATTGTAATTTTTGTCCATATTGTTTCAGCCACTTTATGGATTTTATTCAGCAGATCATATTCCTTTTCGATTTGCTTCCGGTGGTGGACGAGAACTCTTTTTTACTGAAGAAAAAGAACTTGATCTTACGGAGTTAATATCTGGTCATCCAGTAAAATTACCGTTAGAAGTGACACTTCGAGGTATAATAGTGCGAATACTAAAAAAAACAAAAAACTGAACATATCACTAATATTAACTTAATACTATTTGTAATTTACAGCCCATTGGCTCTGTATTGATGGAGTTCAGCCGACTATACCAGAAAATCCACCTCCTATTTCTAAAGAACTTCAAAAAGTAGAAGCAATAGATCCTATAACAAAATTGAATAAAACATCGAAGGAAAAAGGTGATACGTCTGGTAAACCAGCAATCGGGTATGTAAACCATTTTGTACCCTTTCTCTTTCTTTCTTTAGCCATGCCATCTTAATTTCCCTTAATACTTTGGGCTCAATTTATTGAAATCTGTTATCAGTTTCTTTTAAATATATTTTTATTCTCTTGTCGTATTCTCATGTCGTTTTTACTTAGTTAAATCAATTATGTTTTAGAAAATTCCATAAATTGCGCAATGTTGAAACAGTACATGTTAAACAATTGGCTACTCATGAACTTTCTGTTGAACAACAGCTGTATTATAAAGAAATTACAGAAGCCTGTGTTGGAGCTGATGAAGGCAGAAGAGCGGTAAGTATTTTTTTCTTTTGATAGATTCTTTATTACATCTTTATATTATTTACATTTTCTTTCTCCATAGAACATTTTTCTTCTTTTAGCATTTCGGCTTATGAAGAATCAGGGCTTCATCTCTATCCTCCACATTGTCTAGCCTTCCTTCTTCGTAAACGACGCCATTCTGGATATCCTTCTAAAGCTCGCTTAGGAGCCCTCTCTTCATCCATTCTTTGACACATGCTCAAACCAACGTAATCTTGCTTCTTCTAAATAGGCCATAAGGTCTGTCTCAGAAATACATTCTCTTAGTCCTCATTTATTCGACACCTCCATCATTCTCCTTCCGAACCGGGCTAAATATCCTCCACAGCACATTTCTTTCTCATAGCTTTTCTACTGTCCATGCCTCACTGGCATAAATCACTTATGACCTGACGCATGTGGCATACATCTTTCGCTTTTCTTTAAGGAATGAATGTTAGTTTATAGTAACTTATTAAAGGTTTAACACGGGATTTCCTGATTATTAGCTATGACCAGAGATTATTCTTAGTATATAAATGTGATAATTTGGAAAAACAGCGCTAAATCCTTTTTTTGTCATACCTGGATGTCAATTCTGTTAGTTACAGTAATTCAAGATGCTTAAAACTCAAAAGTGCAATAGGCTAGTTAATAACTTATTGCTAGTTGCTATTGAATGTTAACCCGATTGATACTATCTATATATTCTTTCTAACTCTGGAGTCACTTTATCAGTCTGGATGTTTAGGTAGCATATCAATGTCAGTAATTTCAATGTTAAATGAAATATAGAGGGATTATTTTATAATTTGCGAAAGTTTGCACATTGTTTATACTTCGAAGAGAATTATCTTTAACAAATTAATGAACTCATGGTTCTAATTCATTAAGTATTAAGCAAGATAATATTTTCTTGGGTTGTAAAGGAAAAGATAGAAATTTAATATTTATATTTAATTTTGTTTATTTACAGGAAGCTTTGCAGAGCCTTGCTTCAGATCCAGGACTTCATGAAATGTTGCCAAGAATGTGTACATTTATAGCAGAAGGTGTTAAAGTAAACGTTGTACAACATAATTTAGCTATTCTTATTTATTTAATGAGAATGGTGAAAGCATTACTTGAAAATCCTTCCTTATTTTTAGAAAAATATGTAAGATTTATTTAATTGTTTGAATTTAGTTGAATTGTTTGATTTAATGATAGACAAAAATGTAGAAAGATCATTTGATGAATGGATTTAAAAGTTAAAAATGCATACATTTTCTTTCAGTTACATGAATTAATTCCATCAGTGAGCACTTGTATTGTTAGTAAACAACTTTGTCTTCGTCCAGAATTAGATAATCATTGGGCTTTGAGAGATTTTGCTGCTCGATTAATGGCTCAAATTTGTAAGAATTTCAATACGTCAACAAACAATATTCAGACGAGAATAACTAGAATGTTTGCAATGGCTATAAATAATGATAAAACTCATATATCATCGTTGTACGGAGCAATTGAAGGTAAAATAAAATTGAACTTAATTTTTAATAAAAGAAATAATTAGCGGATTGAATTGAGTTTTAAAAAAATGTACACTCTTAATAAACAGGGTCGACTAGTAGAATTAATAATAATTAATGAATTAATTAATAATTAAGTACGTAATCATGAAATAATTGTACTTTGGTTTTTTTCAATTTGTTAAGTAAGAAAAAAAAATGATAGAACAACCACCATCGGGATTGTCATATAGAGAAGTAATTAACAAAATATAATATTGAATTTTGAAATTCTTTCCAAAGGAAAAAATAAAATAAAATAAAGCCAATCAGATTTGAAGAGCTACGATATGTTTGTAATCATAGCGAACTATTTCCATTATGTTGTCATACTCGAATAGAACGCACGGCCCTGCTTTTCCTTAAACATTCAAATCAATAAATCTTTTTTTTTTTTAATTAATTATTTGATGTGTGTATTAAATAAGATAACTAAGATTATTCATTAATGATAGGATTATCAGAATTGGGACCTGAGGTTATAAAAGTATTTATCATACCAAAGGTGAAGTTAATTGCTGAAAAAATGGATGCAAATATTAGTGGTACCGATAAAGTTGGTGTCGGACACATAAAACATTTATTAGTTGTGAGTTACTTTTTTCTATTTTATTATTATTATTTTTTATTAAATGATTGATTATATCTGATTATGTTACAGTGTTTATTAAAGATAATTTTAAAAACATTTTTTTTTCTTTACAGAAAGTGCTGACACCAATACTGAAGACAATAAGAAATCCACCAGATTCATTAGAAGAATATAAAAATGATTATGGTTCACTCGGTCCAGGACTACATGGATCTGTAATTAAAGCAAGGTTATCTGCTAATCAAGCACAACCAACCACCATTACGGTTAATCCACAAACTATTTTACAATCTGGTGATTACAATATTTCTCAATTTAATAGTAATTTTAAGTTGTTGAGATTTAGAACTGTGATTTGGTCTAGCTGGTTGATATGGTAGCAAATATAGCAGACAATTAACATAAACAAATGTAAATCACAATGGAATAAGTATGTTGGAAGTATGATGGAGATGTTTAAAGAGACTTGAGTTGGTTCCACATGTCGGGCAATTGAAACTCATTATGAATATCTTACAAGGCAGGAAAATTCGTTTTGGCCCATCGATTTTTAATGTGAAATATAGAAAACCAAGTTCTTCAATAAGACAATGTAAGGCGACCTTAAATTCTGATTACCCCTTACCCAAGCAGGCTGCCATTTCTTCCTACGAATGTTACAGCCCAACAGCATTTATAATGACACTCTAAACATTCACACATAAACAGAAATGTAATTGTAATTATTTGGGCTTAACTTAAATACAGGCAAATTTTAGCTTACCATTGACTCACTGAAACTTTCACATTATATATTTGATAGATAACTACATTCTGTATAGAAAAATGGACACTCAGTGGAACCACAATAGAACATCTAGGTTCACACTAGGTTTGCTTTATTGCCTCTTACAAATCTAAATTTGTAGGTGTAACATGACAAAATATTACAAATAAAAACCATAAAAATGGTCGGTTGTTCTTTTGTTAATTCTTTCAAACAGTTTAGTAGTCTGTTAAATAATTCTTTAGTTTGAAAGTTATAGAAAAGATATTTTTAAACTTTAAATACTAAAAACATTTAAAGTTGATTCTTTTGGAGACTTTAATGCAAGAATTGGTGACCTGCAGTCTCTGCCTGAAGATTTTGTTTTGGATAATGTTTTATGCAGTCCCGTTTAAATGGCAAGAATGGCAGTAATGTTTGAATGGCAAGAATATCAGTCAAAAATCCGATCTCGGTATTTGGGGATAGTTCTTGGGAGGAGACTCTTAGGCGGGCCAGAGGTACAGAACGCTTTCTTTTGTATAGGACATTGGTGGACGTAAACTCTCAATTCGGACTCTTTTTTGGTGAAAATGCAGAAAATAAGTTATTATTAAATGATATGAGTTGGCTTTTTAAACTTAGGGGTGAACTATTACCATTGAGTTGCGTCCCTTGGAACCAAGATATAGACCCCCAGAAACTGTGCCCTCTTTGCTCCCATTGTGTTCAAGAAGATATTTTTCACTTCTTGGTTGAGTGTCCGTCATTGACGGAGCTCCGATCTCGGTATTTGGGGAAATCTACCCTAACTAGTTGTCACGTTGTTCATTCTCTCTCTTCTTCGGAGTGCAGACCTCTTATTACCTTTACTAAACTGGCCAGGAATTATAGACTAAAACTTCTCAACTCTTAATTTCATTTACTGCTTAGATTTACCTAACTTAGCACAGAACTGACAGCAAATTTGGGTCTATGATTTATTGACAGCAATGTAATGAAAGGTTTTTTTGTTTGATTCATTTTAATTTTACTACTTTAGTGATTTCTTACTTTTCCTTTTCTTTTTAATAATTGTGATTATTTTATAAGCTCAGCTTTTGTTTTTCCTTGTTTTTTTTCTTTTCGTTTTTTTTTTCTCATTATCCCATTGCTATTTACTATATGACCGAACTATCTAAAGTGTTATCTATATATGTTAGCCATATAAAGTGTTTCTAAAGTTCATCTGTAGTTAGCATAAAAAAGCTGTTATTTAGTTTCGCCTTTTTTCTTTTTTTTATATATATATTAGTGTATTAACATCCCTCATATAAATCTTCAAGTAATTTATTTAACTGAATTAATTTCTATAAGCAGCAACTCCAGCAGACGGCATTTGCCATGCTGTTTATCTTTTGTGTTTTACTAGTTTTGTATATATTATATTTATTATACTTATTAAATAAAGGTTATTAATGATAATAATAATAATAATACTAAAAACATTTTAAAAGTTGAACCTACATAAAAATATCTATATGAATATATATATATATATATATATTTTTATAAATTGCCTCATCGAATCCCCTTATAGGCCTTTTTTGACCCATAGTTCTACTCAAGGACTTTTTAAGATCTTTCTAACTTTCATTGAATGTAGCTGTTTGTGATTTAACATAACAAATTATTTATTTTGACATTCCCTTGAATTATTTAATCTACAGTCGTGTAATTAACATCCTCGGAGAAATTATTAAGTAATAATGTTAAAAGTCGGCCATTTACGTCATTAGCCACATTATAACAACACAGTCATGATAAACTGTTCTCTACCTAATTATTTAATAATTTAGAAAACAAGAGTAACCACATATTGTTTTATATATATATAATATTCTAAATTAAGTTCCTCTTCAGAAATAGTAGTTTTATTTTTTCAGATTTCTTTAAATTTTATTTTTCGTTCTGTGTTACCAAAAATCGCAGGAAGTTCAAAAAGATATTTCTTTTGCACCACAAGAAAGTCCGACACAGAAATCAGTCCCAAGTAACTGTAGAATAATTTTTCCAAAACTGTTGAACAAATTTTTATATACTCGATAATTGTATTTGTTTTACATAAAGAGATTTTTCACTTTGCTTTGAATCTCTAATTACATTTAAATTCTTAGATGTGCATCTTATCGCACTTAGTAATTCTGTCAACATAATAAGAGAAAAATTAAACACGCTGGGGTAACATTAAAAATTTGTAATGTTTAATTTGAATATATTTTAGGTGCAGACATATTGTTGAGTCAGACGCCAGCTAAAGCCATAGTTGTAGGTAGTACTCCTCGTCATCAAGTCATCAATCCTAGCGTAGGAAATACACAAAAATATGTAATTGTGCATTCAAGACCGCCACCATCTCCTTCACCTTCACAACAGGTTAGTTATTAGCGCTCAGATTAGAGTTTCAAAAGCAAGCTTAGCATGAAATACTTTTGAGTTCCTCTTCTTAACTGAAGTGTGGTATTTATTTATTTATTGTTTGCCTATAATGTTACAATATAAATATATGAAAGCCTAACTATTTTACATATACTTCGAATCAGTATATTTTACATATACT
The DNA here is from genome assembly GCA_011037195.1 of Triatoma infestans. Taxonomy (NCBI): domain Eukaryota; kingdom Metazoa; phylum Arthropoda; class Insecta; order Hemiptera; family Reduviidae; genus Triatoma; species Triatoma infestans. The sequence goes on from JAAEAF010000757.1 coordinate 125,302, forward strand.
GGAAATAATTTTTTAGTTTAATTTTGGTTTCATAAAAATATATATATTGATTATTTTACTTATTATTATCATCATAATAACCAACAAATTTTTATAAATGTTTACATTTTTAGGCTGGACAAACGCAATCACAAAAACCAATGTTTATGACTCAACAAACCCAACCTAGAATGGAAACTGAAGACCATCTATAACATTTACTAAAGCATTTTGTAGATTCAGGAAATTTATAAATGTATAGAAGATCTATGATATTGATTTAAAAATCCATAAACAATCAACAACCACATATTGTTATAAACAAGAATTTTTGTGGTAACTATGTATATAATGATTTAAAATATTACTTAGATTTTTTTTTTTTAAGAATCACAGTGTTAAGATAAACAAAACTTAATATTTTTTTTATTTTAAAAGACTGAACTACAGTTTTCTAATTGTCTCTTGAAAAAAGAAAAAAAAGAAGGGCAGAATGAAATCTGAATGCATTTGTTGTCATATTTTGCTTTATGCAACAAAAAAAATTGATATATCCCCTATTCATTGTAAAAAAACATATGTAAATATTCAATTATAAGATTTAGTAATTGTTCAGTTAGTACAAATATTAATACATTTATATATAAAATTTAAATAACTAAATATTTTAAACGTCGAAAAAAGAATTTATTTTTTTTTGTAATCCTTAACTTCATATAATTATGTTATCCACTGATTCTGATTGCACTGTAACAAGGTGGATTTCAACAATCTTGCTGTTTCATTATATCAGAATTGAGCATTTAAATGGAATAAGGATTTGTACCTAAACTACTCACTTCAATGAGTTACTCTTTGTATTCAATGATTGTATAAATCATTGTTACAAAGAATAACTCTTTCCTGCCCGAAGAATTTCTAGCTCATTTCAGTGACCATTTTCCACCTTTCCAATCATCCACTTGCTTATACCATATTTGTCCACACGTTCAAATCACTAATGGTTCCGAGATTCCCTTCGAGACTTCCGAGTGTTCAATCGAGAGTCCTCTGATGGATAATTTCTTCTCCTGCTCCTCACATACTACATCTCACATTTGTCCTATCTTTACGTCTTGTATGTTATTGATTGTTTATTTCTAAATAAGTAAGAGGAAATAATTTACAAAACAAATCCATGCTTAGCCATAGTTTTAGCTTGTCATAAAAAGAAAAAAACATTATTGGCAAAAATTGACTTAATAAAGTAAAAACGCCTAAAAATTATTAGAGGAAAAAGTCTCATGTATGAATATATTTATACAAAAATTATGGCTTGAACTCCATTCAAAGGTGTTATTAAGCCCCCATATTTCTCCCCACGCTCCCTTCATACACTGCCTATTTCTATAATTTCACCTTCATCTTTAACTGTGTTCCCCAACTCTTTTTGTTTTTTTACATAGTTTCTGCAACTCTTTTCAAATTCAAAACAATAACATTTGTGAAAAAATTAATTTAGCGATACTATATTTATTTAAAAGTGCGGTTGCAAATACTGAGAGTATGAAAAAAAAAAACCTTTCTAAATATGGTTTAATACGAACTGATTAAAAATACCGAAAAAAAACTGTTCAAGAAACTATCGAGAAAATTGCAGAAAACTGAAAAAAAAAAAACAGTTTAGTAAAGTGGCAGTACCGGCTGATTTTCTTCAAATTTGGAATTTTCGCAACATATTTAATTCAAATTCATATTATGTAGATGAGAGGATTATAAAATGTACGGAAATGGCACATAGAGGAAAGCCTAATGTCACCCCTTCCTTTCAAAGCCCATAAATAAAAAGTGAATATTCTCGAAAAAAAATTCTTTTATAATGGTATGATTGAATTTAAGTTTAAAGAATATCGTTGGAGCGCTTTCAAGAATCCCGGAATAAATTGAAATATACATTCAGAAAAGTATAATACTTCCGTATGGCTGATTTTGACCAAAATCTTATTGCCGCATCCCTGGACAATATCTAGTTTAAACTTACTACAAGTTTCCTTTTTTGATTAAGGCTGATTGCACTCTCTCTTTCACATATACACAAATCTATCTATATTCTAAAAACTTCTTTTCGGAGGACGCAGGAGGACGGAGTCCTCAAAACGTATATTTCCGGTGAATACTCTTCATCGAAAATCTTCCAGCAGTCTGCATAAGTAATATTGAAATAATGAATACTGATATTATTATTGATGCACCCAACTTGTACTCTGTCTGGCCAAGTTCCAATGAATTTTGAGCATCATGACACATGCTCTCAGCTAGAGGACATATTCCTGACTGCGACCAACGACGAAGATATCAAGGATATATTAGGTTGCTAGAGGTCGTATGGCAGCTCTGCCTTAAAAGACCAAGCGTGGGGGGGGGGGAGTATACCTGATGCCATCCAATTCCTTTTCTTTAACTTGATTTCCACAAGGGTAAATTAGGCGTCCTTCTATGAAGGGGTAATGTTAAAGTATACCTAGGTTAGAGTTGGCACAAGAATTTCGACTAATATTCTATGTGAAGGATGTTTTGGGGTTTGGATCGAAGAGAAAAACTTAGGTTGAGATGATATATAAGTTAAATTTATTGAACATTGTATTAAATGAAAATATTAAGCACTGCAAAGTCTTTACACAGTATAATTTTAGAATAAGAGTATGGTAGCGTGAGAAAAGAGTGGTGGCATAGTGACGACAATATGAGAATGATGGTCGTTGAACGTTGATGGTTGTTCGAATGGCGTCTGAATGAGAGTGAATAGGCGGTCTGGCACCCTTTTTAGCGGGTGGCTGGACTAGTCCCTACTCTCTTTTAACTTCTCCTTCCAATGTCCAGAAATGGTCCTTAGAATGCCCCCCCTGAAAACTATTGCGAAGGTGGATATACTGTATATTGTGTATACTATTTATATCAATACACTGAATTAAAATCAAGGTCAAGACCGGGGAAGACATCTCGGCGATTAAATTACACCTTATAATTTTAAAAATTTTGTGAAATAAATAGACGCCAATCCAAAGTTATAATCGATATCTGATTTCTTCGTTTACAATAAAAAAAAATTAAGACAAATTAAATTATTTGAGGTTAGAATCACAAATGAGATTCAATTGGAGCACCAATTTGTTTAATTTTACTTTTTATTTATTAACTTTACAATATTTTGTCTGTGCTTTTGCAAAGACACGCACTAAATTTTAAGTAGTATAATTACAAAAGAATGAAAAAGTTAAAGCTAAAACTTAACTTTATATTGTAATTAGAAATATAGAAAGATAAAAAAAAAAAAAACAGTTGTACAAGTATTTAGAGTAAGAATTCTGCTGCTAATTTTATATAAAATTATCACAGCTCTATTATTATTAATATTTTTTAATTATTATGAGGTGAAGATTACATTTTGTTTTCTTTTTAGAGTTGTTACATCTATTGACATTATGAAGTTCTTCACTGAAAGATAATATTCTTAGATTTGTTAACGAAGGAATTTAAAATTTAGCGCTAATAGTCTTTTAAAAGAATAAAAATATTTAAAATCATTTGCGGAAGTATATTAACTGTATGTAAGATGTATGTTATATATCTAAACAGTCTTGGGTAAGTGGTAAAGGCATTAATGTTGAAGAAAACTGAGAAGGATGTGCTTGAACTTCTGATCCACGAACATGCATAACATAGCATGCATATTCCATTTTATCTAAAGACTGTCTAACAATAGACAATTTTTTAACAAATTCCCGACTTTGTACATGACTGAGTAATAATAGACCAGTATATATATATTTAACAAATGTTGTAGTTTTAAGTGCTTCATTAAATTTACCAGCACCTAATTGGCCAATAGCTAATCTCATTAATTCTCCTGTTAAATCTTCTATTCCTAATATATATTCTGTCAGTGGAACTGGACCCTAAAAGAAAATTATTATTTAAAAAAGTGTACATACTAGGTAAATTAGAGTAAAAAAAAAATCACTTAAAAACGTGAACTAATAGGGATTTGTTTATTTATTTATTTAGCAAAAGAAAAGGGTTAATAATAAATGAAATATAAAGATAATTTACAAATAATCTTAAATTTGAACTTTAACAATGGATGCTAAAAAATATAAACTCTAAAATATTTGAAATTTGATCAGACAAAATTAAAAAAAAAAAAATGAAATAAAAAGTTAGTGCCTTTTGATTGGTTTACATTGTAATTATATAATTCACAGTGTGAAAATAAGGAGTTAAATACTTATTGTACCCCTATTATTTTGTTTTAAGGCACTTAAATGATACGGTCATTTTGCCTATTGTTACTTTGTTGTTATACGAAGATGAGGTATTTTCACTTACAAAATCCGCTGCAGGGAAGCTAAAAAAAATCTTATGTAAGGTAGGACTCGAAGTGATTACCTTGTACTGCGGAAGATTGTGCCAGTCATATTGAATCAAACCCAAAAACATTTGAAATTAACGCCACAGATACCTCAAAACCAAATAAAATTGATATATTTATAATTGCGCAGTTAACATTAAAAAAAAATCGTTGTCGTTTTCGAGAAAATTCCAAAAAACAAAAAACCTATTCTGTACAAGTTATCAGAAATAGATTACTTCAAATTTGAAATTTTAGCTATGCTTATTATGGGCAATAAAAAAAATTGAATATTATTAGAAAGCATTTGCTTCTTGTTTAAAGAAAACTTTTCAGATAAAATGAGGGCGTTTATGTGTGTAGATAATAAAGTAAAATGAATGTAAAGTAATGCCTATTTTTTCGGGTGCGCTTTACGCTCAACTTACGATGAGGTGCCATGGACGAAGGTGGATATACTGTATACTGTTTATACTATTTACTCAATACACTGAATTAAAATCAAGGTCAAGACCGGGAATCGAATCCAATACAACACAACATTGCGCCTTCTAATCATTGCGTGTGCGTAGAAGGTTTAGGATGCTTACAAGAAAATTGCGAAAAACTTAAAAGAAAAATTTTGTAAAGTCGCCGCACTTCCGGTTTCTGCAGATGCAGTTTTTTAATATCAAAAATGGATTATCTTGTTTCAACTAGCGACCATTTTTCAGTTTTACTGAAGCTGATTCTTATTTTACACACAATACAGCATTCACTAAAAACCATTTTTTTTTCGTACATATAGGATCTGAAAACATGAATTCTACTGATGAAAACTCAATTTCGACAATTTTACACGATTGTCACAATTTATACGACTTAAGTCACCTGTGTAGTGATGAGGTAGGGTAATAGGTCAAAAGGGATACGATTATTATTTGCGGATGCCCACCATGAACCCACAAAACCAGAGAAAAAGCTTTTCAAGGCAGAAATAGAAGAACTAATGGCCGGGACTGCGACTCCCTGGAAAAATTTGTTTCATGCAGCCAACGTCATAGATACATGTAGTATCTGTTTTAAGTCTTTTCTCTTGCTGTCTCTTTTTTTTTTTAACAGAGGTATTCAGAATAAACTACACTGAGATTCAGGAATAAAGAGTAATTTTTTTTTTATCTAGTCTAATAAAAATTAAGCAGCTCCAGAATTATACATTTACCAAGATGATCCATTTACTCTAAAAACTATTCTATTTAGTCTTACTAAAATACCTGCAAGCGACGAGTTCCTATTATCTCTGGAGGACCGTCCGGTTTGTCTCTGCGTATATCCACATGTACATTCAACTCTTCTTTTACATCTCCCCACGTAAACAGAGTACCATTCTTAACTATGAAGGAATAAAGGGTTATTGCCTCTATAAATTCCTGTAAACCTAAATAACACAATTTCAGGTGTGAATCTTCACGTATGCTCTTGAATAAGGTGTTTTATTTTATTTGAACATTGCATTTTTTTAACTATAAAAACTGGTTAAGCTTACCTGGGGAAAAAGCACGAAGATACTGATAGGGGTCTTCATTTTCTAATTCCAGAGTAATATTAGTGAAATGTGTTAAGATAATTTTGCGTAAACCTTCTTTAATTTTTTCTGACGCTTCGCTTATATCATCATTTCTAAAAAAAACCAAAAGGATTCAGTAAGGTTGATAAAAGATTATTTCATTTTCATTCTGATTTGCTTTTAAATTTCATTCTGATTTAATTTAACATAATACTGTTAATGTAAACAGTATTATAGAGCATATATGTCATTTTAATCAATATCATTCGAGTTCGAACGGAATTAAAAGTTTAAAAGCTAAATAATTGTATAAAAATACCTTAGAAGAGAATGTAATGAAAAAATTAGCCGTTTGCTTTCAATAGTTATGTCTCTGCTAATTTTTACAATTCGTTCATGTTTATCATGTTTAGTATCCAATTCATCAGCAAATTTTCGAAAAGCAGCCATTATAACGGTATCCTCTTTACCATCAGTACGTTTTTCTCTAACTTTTCTTCTTGGTCCTAAAAATTAACTAACTTAATAATGTTTTTCTCTTATGGTATTATAAAACCTGAATTTAGTCATTTACCCATTTCTTTTTTGATATTTATAGGAATGATTAACTTAATAATAAATTTTGATTGCTATGTGGTTTGTATCTAAAACACCAACAACAATAACAAAACCTGTACGATTAAAACCTTTATGTTTTGAAACCTTCTCGGAACTCAGCTGCGCATTCTCTGGAGTACAAGGCAACGAGATTGCCATGCAACCAATTATAATTAATTATAAAATATAGATCTGCGTTAATACAAGCCAAAAATCAAATAAATAATAAATGTTTCTTATTATGCTATTTTATTAGGGAAGGGATTATCTTAGTGGTAGCGCGCTCTACTTCTACGCGGGAGTCCTGAGATTGAATCCAGCAGTGCTACCTTTACTTAAATTTTTCCCAGTGTTCCATTTCCGGAAAGTAAGTTTCATCAGTAAAACTAGCAATTCGGAGCGTGCCAGCATGTTCTGGCTGTTTTTGAAAACGTTCAGGAGTTAGGGCAGTGAAGTGTACAGAAGAGATCATTGTATTTTTGGTTTATTTCGAGATAAGTGCTAATTAAAAAACCTCATTTTTGTTGCCCGTTATGTCTGAGAGAAGGTAAGGCTATTTAACTACTTAGAATTTTGGTTCTTTTATTATTTTTTCTCTTTTTATTCAATTTAATAATTTGAATAAAAAGTGACTGAATCAATTTACACTTATTTCCAATTTTGTATGGCTACATAAATTCAGATGTTCCAGTTGTGGAATACTAGGCTCTAAAGTCACTTTTTTGTATCTATTTAATTTTAATTCTAAGGTTGATTTTGTTCAGTTTTCTTACTTATTATAGGTTTAGAACCGCGGAGAATTTAATTTCTCTTCTAGAAGAAGCAAAAATTATGCTTCAGCAGAAATTTGTTTACTGCTACCCGACGATTGAATGAAAAGTGATAAGGATAGTGGTGATATGCACAAATGTTCAAAGAATTATGTGTAGATGAGAGCATGATCCCATATTATGGTCGGCATGGCGCGAAACAAATAAGATACGGCTATAAAATGTGGTGCCCTTGGGAACTTCTGGGGTACTTGATAAAGATGCTACCTTTACTGGAAAAGATCACGATCACCCTAAGGAAGTAGGCTTAGGAGAGAACATGTCATGAAATTAGTTGACTGCCTTCCTAAAAATTATCTTCTTAAAATTTATTCTGACAGATTATTTATTTCAATTTCTTTAGCTAATCATTTGGCAAAAAAAGGGGTTATACAGGTACGATCATGAAAAGTAGACTGCAAAAATGTCCACCAATGGACGATAAGGAAATTTCAAAACTTGAAAGAGATGTACCTGATTTTCGAACAGATGCCTCTTCGAACTGCATGATCATCGCTTGGAATAATAATAGAATATCGCATGTGATAAGCAATTGTGATGGAATGGAACCTGTAGGATCAGCAAACAGATGGGCTGCAAGTGAAAAGAGAAAAGTGACAATTCAACAACTGCATTGCTCAGTACAATAAATTCATAGAATGGATGTGGAATATCTATTCGTTCAAATAAAGGTGGTGGCTATTGTTTATTTTCTTCATTGATGTATCCATTCAAAATGCGTAGCAGTACCATAGGAGAAATGTTCCAAATTCACTTGATAATTTACTTTTCAAAAGAAAAATAGTGCAAACTTATCTAAGGAAATATGGTCTTAGGCTGGTGGCACAAGGCTAAAAACAGATTTGAAGCCGTAGATCTGGAGGAGGGAGATTTGATGAAAAAAATCATTGGTTGTCTGCAGCGCAAAACAAGGCAGATTGCTATTTTTAAAAAAAAAATCCACTTAATTATGTGAAAAATGTCAGATTGGATTACATTTAAATTATCTTAAAAGTTATCACACAGCTCTTTGTGAATAATATTTCAAATATAATTAATTGTTGTTTATTTGGCTGTTTTTTACATAAAGAATCCTTTTTCTACTATTGAGAAGTGAGTAGCATAACCAAACCTTCTGATGTGCCGGGTGTTCCAAAAAGGGAACAATTGTTTTTTCGATATCTAAGGACAATTTTTAATTACGAAAAGTATAGAACACTTATTTTGGGTCAATAAAATAAAAAAAAAAAAACATGGAATTTATAAAATTATTTGAAAAAAAAAAATAATTCGGGCAAACATGGGTTAAAGCCCGTGTAAACGATCAATACATCAAATTTCACGTGTTTGTCAAATTATTTGGCCCATGATGCTTTACTTTGTTTGACTTGTTTGATAGAAATTTTTATTGATGCCCGATTTGACAAACAAATTTGATTGCTTACGCTTGCGTTTGTCAAACAAATGTCAGTTTCTTCAAACACTGTCAGACTTCAAATATGATGGGTCTTGCGCAAGCAGATGTTTCGGCGTGCAAATTGACTGAAAATGATTTTTTTATTACAATGTACATCATTGTATCAAGATTTCCCATAATTATGGAAACTGAAATTTTCTGCAGCTCATATCGTGCAGCAGGTTGTCTGTAGTTAGAGAACATTGCTCGGAGTCTGGCAATGCACTCTGGGGCACAACAGATCTTTCAGGTCGCAGTGCACCAGCCTGTAAAATAATCTATGGTACTTTATTAAAGATTACTATTAAAGCAATACCTTAGAAACATAGTAAATTAAATACATAATTATCTAAAATTTCCACTTTGATTTGAGTTATCTAGTTGACTTTTGTCAAACTTCCAGAGCTTAAGTTTGCTGTTTTTGTTTAATATACTAGTAAGAAAGAATTTTTTCGGTAGAAAAATGGACCTTTCCATTCCACTTCTAATATGTCAGGAAAAAAATTTTAATGATTCCTTACCGTAATTGATGGGCATACAATGCGGCCGCTTCATAATGTCCCTGACTAATTCAGGTGGCTATATCTTTACCTAATAGACCTGGTCCTCAATAATTGTAAATCAGGTATTAAATGTCATTTTTGCAAAGTAGAATTATTAAACTTCCTAAACATATTGCACAAAAATGAACATTTCTTCCAAATATCGATTTCAGTACAGAAGGACCAGTACAGTAGTTAATCAATTACATCAAATAATCAGTTACTAGGTAATATTTACATTTGAAATATTGCCTTAGTAACAGTTCGAAGTATTTCATTTTTGACACAAATTTACCTCATGTTTATGGACAATATTCGAGGATTTTGCCCCTTCAATGATATCATTATTATAGATTTAAAATTTGTATTCATTTTTAAATGAAATGTTAATTATTTTGGCTAACCACGGACCTTTTTCATAATGTTTTGTGGTTTTTTGTTTTTGACATTTTATGCGTTTTAAAAGAAACGATAAAAAAGAAATTTTATTGCATTTTTGTGTGCTTGTTTGTCAATTTATTGCAGAAAACATTAATAATAAATAATATGACAGAATTTGGTTACAATGTCCGAGAATTTATCCGCTTCAGCATTCTTTTTCTTTTTATTGAGTCTGGACATTTCCAGATCTCTATCAATCATCAGAGTATAGTTTAATAAGATTGTATGGAAAGATTGACTTGCATTTTCCCAAGTTTTTGTCACTACTACATCAACTAATTTTGACAATTATCATTTTTAATTTTCTTTATTTATTATAGATATTTTGGAATTATAATTTTTTACTTTTTATTTTTCGACGCTTACGTACTTAAGGCTTAGGTTAAGAGGACCTCGGACGGAACAGGATGTCTGTGGAAGAGCTTACGCTATTTCCCTTCAAGATATGGTTCGATTTGTTAGGACTGCGGTGAATCTTAGATGAATAAGACCCAGAATTGGATTTTTGTTCTAAACCCGGTTTATTGTTGTTTTTCTTTAGGGTAGCTACACGGGACACAAATGAACCATAATAATAATATATGTTAAAGCCAAGCGAACCCTCGACCTACTGAATTTTTTTTGGAAATTATAAATGGGTATGGAAAAAAAATTCCTAAAAAAAATAATTATACCATTGACGCACTCAAAATTAGAATATGGTGCTACTGTTTACAATTCTGCTAGTAAGTCGCATCTAAAAATCATAGATTAAGTATATAATGAAGCTGTCACATTAATTACAGGTACATTCTGAACTTGCCCATTAAAAAGTTTGTACGTAGAATCAGGAATACTACCACCCAATTTAAGACTAGAGCAACTAACTCTTACCTATGCTACCGGCATATGGGGAAAACCTAATCATCGTATAATGAGATGTTTGTACGTCAATGGCCAGAGGAGTAAAGAAAAAAAAAAATTCTTTCTTGCTCTACGTTTCGGGTACCATTGGTGGCCTTCTTCAGAAGCTCTTTAGTTTTTTTCAGTCTCAACGTTCACTCCTCTCCTACGCTAAAGAGCTCCTGAAGAAGGCCACCAATGGTACCCGAAACGTAGTGCAAGAAAGAATTTCTGTTTTTTTCTTTAAAAACTCCTGGACATTGCCATAAAAACATCTTATTGTAATTTTAAAGCCTGAAGATTTGAATACCATTCTCATTACCTATGTTTGATACTATATTCGGAAGCACAAGTCTCGATGATCTCCATCAGCAATGAACGCGAACAAGGCCCCTAGGAGTCAAAGCCCAAGAATTTTTAAAAGCAAAGGGAATACAACTCGGACCCTAGGTAGAGGGATGGAATTTGGTCTCTGTCCTTCCTTGGCGAACAACCCCTGCTTGCATTCATTTGGATTTAGCGGCTCATAAAAAGGAGGAAACCCTTGTCTATAGACAGAAATTATTGGATATTTTGAACAGCCATGAAGAATACCTACCCATATATTCACAGATGGATCGAAAAATAGATGGAGGAGTGGGGAGCGCCTTGTACACACTTGGAGTTACACTGATGTGGGCTCTTCCTCAGTGCACAACTGTATATACCAAGGAACTATATGCTATCTGCGAGGCCCTGCGGTTATCATTAAACGAAAACTACAGAAAAGTAATGCTACTAACAGATTCTTTAAGCGCACTTCCACTGATAAGAAAAGTCTACAATCTGCTGGCTGAATTGGGCACACATGGGTACTGGGACATATTGGGGTGTCCGGCAATGAACGAGCCGCTTCCAGTGACTTAGAAGAAGCTATCCATGTGCGACCAACTGTTTGCAAAAATATATGAAACAAATAATACCAAGAAAATGGCAAGACCAAAGGAACCGCACCAATGAGAAATTACAAGAAATAAGACCAAGCGTACAAAAACATACGATGGAGCATTTCCCCTCGATAAGAGGAAGTAATAATAAGAAGATTAGGAATTGGACATACACGGGTGACTCATTGACACCTATTAATAGGTGAAAGAAGATCGAGTGCCGAGTGTGCCGAGATAGATTAACAGTGGTACATATATTGGAAGGTTGTCAAGCTCTGCGAAAACATAGAGAACGAACAGGCTTGATGGATGACTTACATATAATATTCAAAGAGCGTTCTCCGTTTATAGGAGAGCTATTTTTTTATTTGGGAAATGTTAATTTGTACCATAAAATTTAAGTTCAGATAGGTTAGGATCTTAGTAAAAGGGAGAGGAATATCAAATATTCCTACCATGAGTAAGTAACGTTTGGATGTATTTATTAGCGACAGATTTAGAATAAATGTATTTAACTTGACCTCATGAAAATGAAATGAATGTATTTATTGTCGAGTTTGTATTTATTAGCAAGAATGTTTGAATGATTGTCTAGGTTAGAATTTTAACAGGGCGCCGAAAGGAATTTCTATAAAAGTACTTCATCCCCCCCAAAATTTAGATTTTAGTTTCTTTGGAAAGTACAACAGAAATTTATTACTTACTCTATTTCAATTTATTGGAAGTTTATAAAACATACTCACAATTTCTCAGAAAAATAATGGCTATCTTATACACAATATTGATATAATTCAAATAGAATAGAAAAACAATAAAGCAAAGTAACAATAAAATAATACAAGAAATAATAGAACCTCATCCTATATAAGAAAGGAAAAAGAAAGGATACCACCGACGTTTTCCTCAACCATCGACTGGTTTCGATGGTATTGTGTCGAGGATTGATGGTTGAATGACAACTGGGGTCCACACAACTTCCCTTGCAAGTTCTGATGGACGTCGCAGACAGCTCTAGAGCCATCCCAGATTGAGAGACAAAATCACAAATATCATAGATAATGACTTGCAATGTCCATGCGCCAAAGAAAAAATAACATGGCTGACTCATACACAATAAATACTTTGAGACACATAAATACATGGACCAAATAAAAAAAATCAAATCACACGACCTTATCATTCTATGATTTCCAAATTTATAATTGACATATACTTTTACCTGAGTTAAACGCTAACGATTGGGAAAAGCATTATCATGTTACAGAATAGTTTGATTTCGGTTAATTAAAAAGGAATACTTAGCTTTTAAAACTTTATAAATTCTAATCAATTGTTCATAAAGTTCAAAATCAATAACTCTGCCCACTGGAACAAGTTTAAAATGTAAAACAACTTCAAAATCAATCAAACACAAAGCATGACTTATTCCCCGAACCGATCTTAAATGAAACTCTAGTTGGGCCAAATGGCATTAAGGAAATATTTTTTTTTTTTTGAAGGGGGGCCTAATGCACCACGACCCTTTTCGATCTATTGTGCTATGCCCCCTGGGTGCCGCAGGCTATTGCGCGCTATTGCCTGTCCTTCTCTGAACATCCGTTCTACAAAACCTCCATCAGGTTGAGATCCCCAATAATCTGACTGGCTCTAGAGAGGGTATATCCCCCTCCTCCACTTAATAGCTACTCAGATTCTTGAATGTTCTCTGAGTGGCAGCCTCGCAGTCTGTTAGGAGGGGTAGTGGAATTTCCTCCAGCTCCCCACAGAATCTGCATGATCTGTCACTTTCCAAACCCAGCTTCACCAGGTGTCCTCTAAGTCGGCAATGCCCCGTGAGGAAACCCGTAAGAACGCGGAGCTTGTTCTTGCTCAATCCAATGCAGGCCTCCGATCTCCATTGGTTATAATTTCCCAAGCAGATCTTAGCCTGCCGCAAACCGGGGCCAGAGTTGAGATCTCCTCGTCCCTTCCACCTTCCTAAGTTCCTCCAACAGAAACTGGTCGGTGACCCTACAAAAAGGTTCCGGTCCTAGGAGCGGGTTCCTAGCGCCTAACTTGGCCAGGGCGTCGGCCATCTCAGAGGAAGTGTTTACTCTTGTTTGGATTTTTCAAAAAAAAAATATCCACTTTTCATCACTTTAATTATTCTTTTTCAAAACCGATCATCTTTTGGATTTTGGAGCAAATGTTTCAAGACATACCAGGTGACATGGATCAAGACGTACCAGGGCTTAAATTCCGAATATCCAGCTTTCTGAATTAGCAGCGTTTGAGGCTCCTAGATATACTACCGGTAGAAATTCCGATAGAAATACGACGGTTCTTGCTTCACATATTCCAGCATTATGGCTCAAATTACTTCAACTGCTTGCCTTTGCGATTAGTCCTTTTTTTTTTTTTACAATAATATCTCAGAAGACCGCTAAACACAATTATTTCTTCAGAAATTTTGGTTAGAGATTAAAATTAGCAAATTAGAGGTCAAGATTTTTAGATATATAATTGAATAAAAACATTAGTCCAAGTAAACATTGATATAAATTACATAAACAAAACTAACAAATGGGATTTATTATCTCTGACTTCAACGGTCGTACAACTTTGTATTCATGTAAAAAAAAAAAACTTTTATTAAACAGCAATTTTATTTAAGATTTTATTTTATCTTCCATATTATAGCTAATTACCAAAGCTAGTTGTTTGGAACTTAGTATTATTTGGGTTTTTTAATTAGAATTACAAAAAAAAAAAAAAAGAAGTGACAGAACTAGTTTTTTTTCTTGTGAGAAAAACTATTTTAATAGGGGGCGGTTATTTCATTTTGGGGGCGGTAAATTGCGTGGGTGGGAGCCGTGTATTGGAGTAGGGATAGCTGCTCAGTACAGTTCCCGCTTAGAATCCGTTCTCCAAACAGCTGGCCAACCTTAAACTTCGCGTCATGTAAGTAAATATATAAAAAAAATAAAAATAATTTGAAAATATTATTATTTAAGTTATACTAAATATAAAAATGTAATTATATAAAAATTGGATATATTAAATAAATGATTTAAAAACCAATAAAATTGATGACTTTAAAAAAAAAAAAAAATTTAATAAATTCAACTACCACCTGTTTGTCTTAGTCTTCGGCCACAATCTGTCGTGCATATTTAGTGTGAATTATTCGTTTTAAAATAACCTTTAAATAAATTTCTTTATACACAAAAATAAATATGTGAATTTCCGGTTATTATATTTTTTTTGTTTTCAATGAAATTCTAACGATTGATTGGAATAATTTTTTTGCTCATGTAAGTCTTCTCAAATAATTATTTCATTTTTAAACCATGGAACTTCATTTTAGAAGAATTATAAATGAATTAAAGAAAAGAAAAGGCTCCTGCTGTTGGTTAGTAGTTTGTTATAAAGGAAATATTTCAAGATACATTAAACGTTAAAAATGTAAAAGCATCATTCTTTAATCACTACTAAGATAATGACGACAAAATTACATTCTGTCTCCTCCATTACGGAGTTTTCATCATCATTAGTCTCATATCTTTTGTTTACGTTTGTACCTTTCTTTTTTTTTTTTAAAAATAATAATAAAATGTGTTTAATATTTAAATTTTTTTTTTTTCTATTTATCTTTATTTTTTTTTTGTTTGTTTAACTGTTATTATAATGATCGTGTTAAAAGTTCTTGTAGAAATAAATAGTTGTTTTTGTTCTTTAAATTCGAAAATAAATTATTTTTAGTGTGGTATTTGAATAGTTTGTGTGAACAAAATAGCTCGTTAGTTTAAACTTGGTATTCCATTTAAAACTACTATGTGTTCAGACGCACCTAAGAAGATTTCGGCCTAAATCTGTCAACCAATTGTGCAATTGATTTTTTTTGTTTTTGTTTTTTAACTTTCTCTCGAAATTATCTTGTCAAATTTATGGAATTAAGTTTTAACCAGAATTATTGTTTTTTTTTATGAGATACCTTAAGCTCTCAAAAAATTGTCTTTTTGTAAAAATCAACATATCTCAGAAATTGTTCAAAAATCGTAGAAAACTGAAATTTATTATTTCGTTTAGATTAGGTATCAAGTGAAGGCGATAATAAGGTTTATTTGGTCCAAAAATACCACTTTATTGAATATATTTATCAATTTTTTTTTTTTTTTTTTTTTATTGGCGAATATTCTCTAAAATAGCTCAAGGTTTTTATTTTCTTTCTAAATTTGGTGTATTAGCTAATCATAAAAAGAGCTACAAACCATTTTATTTGAAAGCTTTTCTACTAAAAATTTTCGTTTCAACATTATTATAACGATTCTGTGGTGTAAATAAAATTAATGTGTTGCCAAATTTAGAGTTTAAACAAAATCGATTTATCAAAAATACGATATTTTTTGTTTTTGTTTTGCCAAATTATATTTCGGATGCAAATATGAAATTTGAAACTGGGTAATATATATATATTTTTTTTTCTCAGTGTTATTTTTTAAAGTGAATTTTTATTTGAAACATTTTTTTTTTTTTTTTTTTTTGTGGTTAAACAAACTTATTTGGCAGGTTGGTGGTACTGGAGAAAAAAGATTAACACAGGGCTTACCTTTCAAGTACTAATATACCACACGGTTCTTCTAACTAAATAAATAATACTGAAAAACAATTTACTCTCTTTGTTTTCGGATATCGTGAAATTGAAAAAAATCGAATGGCACCCAATTTTTATCATAATCCTAATTATACGATTATTTCTGCGTGAGTTGTTTTTCCATATTTATATATAATAAACCTTTAAGTAACAATTTTATTGATGCGAATATATTTTTAAATATATATATATTTTTATGAAGTCTTTATAATTTTTTTTCCTGATGGGACCGGAATAGGTTCCGCTATATGAATATTTTATGTGAGAAGATAATTTCATTTATGTACTATTCACCTTGTTGTTTTTTTTTTTTAATATATTTTTATATTTACTTTTGTAGCAAACTTCATTGAAGGAGAGTTTATAATTTATAATTTATTGTATTTTTTTTTTTGTTGAGAAATTCATTGTCTTCTTATAAGGAGCTGTGATAGTGAATAGAAATAGATTTATTCCTCCTTGGAAATAAAATTCTCATTGAATGTAAAATTAATTTTAACCTGATAGGTTAGGCTGGCTACAGACTATGCATGTGTTCGCGATTCGTGATGCGCGATGCGTAATTCGTCCAGTTCGTTGCAGTGCGTAGTAATTCGTAAACAGAGCATACAGACTATGCGTTTGTTTAAGATTCGATGCGTGATGCGTGATTTATCCATGTTCGTCGCAGTTTCAAATTAGTTCACAGAAATTCGTGAGCACGTGCAAAGCCTATATATTAATTACTTCAGTAGCACATATATACTATTTTTAAACTGTATGTACATATTTCTGTTCGGAAAATATGGAGAGTGACGATGATCTAGCAATAGCTAGTGCTGTTTTTATTATCATGGCGCAAAATAAGAAAAAAAACTTCAAACTTCTCTGCCAACATTTTAAAGGCGTCACGGTTTTTATTCCTATTTTTCTTATCTTTATCCCTTGGATCCCACAAATAACGCAGTTGTTCAATTTCATAAATTAAATCTAGAACGCGTTCATCAGACCACTCATATTCTTGCCTGTTGTCTTCTTCGACCATTATTTTTAAAATAATAAACTATCCTTATAATAATAAAATTAATATTAAAATATTTATAATAAAATTATCCTTAAAATAATAAACAAAATAAGAGAAAGTAAAAAATTATAAAATTAAACGGAATAAAATATAAACATAACCTCCTTGTTTTAACATAACGAACTAGCGCGCACAACGAATTGACGAATTAACTACGAACACAGCCCGAACATTGGCGAATCAGTGGTTCGTGCTGATGCGCGGCCTTTGATATTCGTCAATTTACCGCTCTTTAGAGCGAATCACTGTGCACACACGCATCATGTTGTTTACGAATCGATTTTTAACGAACAAGTCCCTACACACTATTCGTGAACTGCCCGCGAATCACGCATCACGCATCACGAATCGCGAATACATGCATAGTCTGTAGCCAGCCTTAGAGTCCGGCTTAAAATGGTGTATGCATGTTTCATCACATGTTACAATTCTATTGAATTTTTTTTTTTTTTTCAATTAAACATAATTCTTTCAAATGTTGGCTGATTTGAAACCTGGTTTCCTTGTGGGCGTCCGTAAGTTGTCTTGGGAACCCATCACGCACAAGTTTCTGAATAATATTATAGATAGTTTCAACACTCGCGTGCACTTCTTCAGCAATCAGTTCAACAAGTAATACGGCCAGTTGTACTGAATTAACGTGTTAATGTGAGATTCGAGGGAGGAAGTTGCAACTTTAACCGGTCATCCACTTCGTTGCTCGTCACAAACACTTTACACGGCCACTTTTAAACTGTTCTATCCATTTGTAAACGTTTGAATGATTCAAACAATTATTCCCATACACTTTCAACATTCTTTCGTGGATTTCACTACCTTTTTGATAACCCTATGGAACTAAAAAAAAATCTAAACACTGAGCGAGCGTTGTTCTTCCGAGAGGTGCATTGTTCGAGCGGACACGTCATTGTTAACTGAATACATTTGATGTTATGCCTTACCAAATACTCTGGAACAGCTGATTAGAAACTAAGTACAAGGTTGCCAACTTGACGCACTGAAACTATTGTATTGATTAAACAAACTATTTTGTATGCTACAGCGATTTGCCTCGTTACTTATTGAATTGGTCCTCGTACATAAAATTTGTACAAAATTGTCCAAATACTTTAGTGATCTATTAATATATTTATTTTAATTATTTATTATAGAAACCAAATTGGTTAATTTAATTTTTAAAAAATCTGATATAAACATTCACAGACTTTATTTCACTTCAATTAATGCTTTAAGTAACAATTTTTTTTTTTAAATTGCAATTTCTTTACAATTTTTAGTATGGAACTTTTATATATCTGGGCGAACTTGTGTGGAGCGCCCTCTGTCAAAAGAACCAACCAATCTTTTGTGCAGTTTAAATTCAATGACAGACTTCCAAAAAATATCTCTAAAATGTTTTTTCTTTCTTTGAAAATATAACAAATAAAAGTGATAGTATGCGAAGAAGTGTAAAGAAAGTCGCTCAAGACTGAAAACTCCATTCATCAGTAAAGTCACACTTCCGGTTGATAGATTTTTGACCGAATCTTTTGTGTCAAATAAGGTGGTACTTATTTAAATGGAATACCATGTTTGAGCTGCCTGTGATTTTTCGGTTTTGTGTTATTTTGTACATATAAATCCATACATATAAGGTCCACTCGCTTGAAACTTTTTCTCGTACTCAGAAGACCTCAAAACATGTATTTCTGATGAAAATTCAATTTTTGGAAAATTTGACACGTTCGTAATACTTACTAACGTAACACGTACTAATGGGAGTGTTCCTAGGTTCTAAGGCAGAATGGGCCAAGGGGTGGCAAAAACGCTTCCGAACAGGACCCTTGTGGTTTACTGATGGTTCTTGGATGGGGTGCCGAATTGGAGTAGGACCGCTGGGCAGATATTCCACTGTATTCCAGGCTGAAGTATTTGCTATCAAGGTCTGTGCCGAGGAGAACCTGCGTAGAGCCCCAATTGGCAAGGTCTTACGCATTTGCTCGGACAGTCAGGCTGCACTGAAAGCCCAAGAGGCTTATAGAACTACCTCATCCCTAGTGAAGGAATGTCGAGACGCATTGTTGAGACTTTCCAGGCACAACAAGGTGCAACTGATATGGGTGCCTGGACACATAGGGATTGAGAGTAATGAGATGGCTGACCAACTGGCCAGGAACGGGGCAAATACTCCAGAGCCTGTCCTGGGGATCACTGGCGGAGCGATTCGTGCGGTTGATTAGGGAGTGGTTTCGCGGTAAGCATGAAGAGCTCTGTAGGGGGAGCCCAGGTGCCACACACAGCAAAAGGATGATGCCAGGTCTGTGTAAACGAAGGACCCGAAGGAAATGGCCCTTAGTCTGAGTAGGAGCCAGATTTCTTTGGTGACGGGACTACTTACGGGTCATGGCAGGTTCAGGAAGCATCTGCACAAGGAAGGGCTTATCAGCGTGGAACCCTTGTGCAGATTATGTCAGGAGGAGGAGGAGGAAACGGCCCGCCACCTGCTATTTGATTGCGTAGCAATAACTAAATTGAGGTATGAGACCTTTGGTACATTGCGGAGATAGTAGTCCAAAATGATCTGGTGATGAAAGTCCTCAAACTCCTTTTGGGAGGGAGGGTTCAACTACTAGAGGTTATCGGGGATGGCAGAATAAGCCTCTGTTGGCTGCAGTGCCAGGGTACCCGTGTTTGGCAATAATAATAATAATATTAATGGGAGGAATAAGTGAAAATAATAATCCAAAAACTGTTCATTTAATATCCGTAATTGGCTCATATAGTTTAGATAAATTACAAGTTATTTTATAAATAAAATTCATTCAAGCCTAGTGAATTTATAAACCATGAAGGAGACCAAGTCTTGCTGGACGGAAATTTTTATTAGGAGACATGTGGTGTTCCCTCGCGCTTTAGTTCTAGCTTTCGCTACCTGGGTTCGCTTCCCAACTGTAGCCTCTAACTTTTTCTCACTATGCTGGTTCAACATCGTCTTTGCCCTCGTGAATAGCGAATTTATGTATCTGTAAATTTTGTTATATTTAGAATTTAGAAGCACATTCTACATCTAAATTGATAACTGATATAATATAATATGTATTTCTCGACTAAATTGGATAATTCTTTTCTAATAATTTCGCTATTTTCATAGTTAAGAATATCATTCATTTTTATCTTGGACAGTTTCTCTTTCAATTGTCCACTGGCATACTGATTTAGAGACTACCACAGCATCTGACACGAAGGTTTCGAATAACATCCATCAGCCGGAATTGAGACTTTACTGTTTTTTCTCGATTTTCTTTAAACATCGCATACTATCCACAAAAATGTAAACCTATCACTTTTATCTCTTCTAACATATTCCCGAAAAAAATGGATTTTTTTTGAGGAGTTCTAGGGGATCAATAGTGTTAAACATTCATTTAAAATACCACTTCAGTACAGTGTATGAACAAGTAAAGTCTAAATAAATAAAATAATATCTGTAGGTGACATTAATTGCTTCTAAGACTTGTCCACCATCCATTCCTGCCATTCTCAAATCTTCTTTCTTCTTCAATTTGTGGTACCACTTTGTGGTATGTTTAGGGCTAAGGATAAGATTATTTGCTTCTCGGGAGGAATTGCATAAAAGCATGACCACATTTCCACAAACTCATTTGGCTGGAAATTATCATATTTTTGCAAAAATGTTCTTAAAGATGACAGTCCATTTCTCCAAATCCATCTTCATGTTATGGTCAATATAATGGATGTATTAGGTGGAGAGAATTTAGTTCTGGTTGATGATATAAGAAGAAGACTTGGTTAACACTGGTTAACTAATATATTAACTAAGTGATACAGACTGCCTGGACTTTACAATAGAGAAATGCTTTAAGGTAGAGTGGTATGAAAATGACACGTAGCAATTGGATGTACTGAACTGATTTCAACTGTGTTTTTATGGACTATCCGTCGCTATATTTATACAGTTTCTCCCACACCAGTCGGAGAGAGTGGTTTTGGGTTTTGTTTCTCTTCTCTTTGCTGAGCTTCTCTTTGGATGCTGTTACAGTCAGTAAGGGGTTGCAGTCTGTGGATGTCGTTACAGTCTTAAATAATTTATTTATTTTATTTACGATGACTTCACAGGATATTCTTTGCTACATGCATCTGCAGGCCCCGCTAATTCTTAAACATCTGTTTACAAATGCATCATACAATTCTAGAACTTGTGAGAATGATGTAGTCCATATTATCTAGTTCAGAAGCCGTGTATCACCATTAGACGGTTCCTCTAGACCATCGTTCTGCCTATAGATATATATGATGTAGAATGATCGGGTGGCAAGATGTCATTTGAAGATTTTTTTTATTATGGAGGTTCTCTAATCGGGGAAACACTTAATCCATTGATAACTTTCCCGCAGCAGTAAACCTATGGCTTCATTTGTCCGTTCAACGGTGACCAAGATCTCCGTTTTTAACTTGCACGTATAGCCAGCCTCTCAAGTTCATAAAAGACGACACTACCGTCCTAGAAGCCCTTTCACCGCCACTAGTAGGTTTCTTATTTCTCCCATTTAACTTTCGATCATGGATTTCCGATACGAAATGTTTAAAAAAGTACAATAGAAGTTTATAAATTAAACATTTGTTTTCATATTTTAATAATGGGTGTCATTTGTTGGACCGCCAAAATAAGTATTAATTTGGAGTGAGGGAACGAAAGAAAACAAAAAAAAAAAAAATCCACCACAAAATATTCATTGAGGATAAATTTAATAATTAAACTACAAAAATGTAGTTTCACTAAAAGATAGAATAATGTAGCAGAAAGGGAAGGGATTAGCTAAGAGGTTAGCATAGTCGACTAGCAACGCGGAGATCACGGGTTCGAACCCAGCCGTACTTACCCTTAGATTTTTTTTCTTCCTAGGAGCCTCTATAGCTCACTGTCCGGTGATGGGCCGTGTTGTCTATAAGGAGAGAACACTGTCAAGAGGCCGGCTGTGCACTGAGAAGGCTCCGGGCGCAAATGACCATAGATGTTGACGCGCCTTAAATAAAACAAAAATATATTGTTTAGTAGGATGTGCTAATATCGAGTAATACCTCCTCTTGCCTTTAACACAGTTTCTAGGCGTCTCGGCATGCTCTGAATAAAGCGGGAAATTTCGTTTTGTGAGATTAGAGCCCTTTCTAGCGCCTGAAGCGTTCCAGGAAGGTCTCTCCAATTTCTTATCCGTCTTCCAAGCATATCCCACGATTTCTCTATGGTATTTAAGACAGAGGAATGGACAGGCCAGTTTATGAAGTCAATATTATGGTTATTAGGAAAGGCCTGCACTATGTGGGCTGTAAGTGGACGAACGATATCCTGCATTAGCACAAACTCCTCACCTATTTCCGGCATAATGTATATGCAGCATATCCGCCAAATACCGAGCAGTCGTCATGGACCACTTCGAACAATCACTAACTCCGTACGACTTTGTAAACTGATACCTGCTCAAACCATCAGAGAGCCTCGTTGGAAAGGCCTAGTGAGAACACAAAATTGTATTGTACAAATCTCTCACCTCTTCTCCTCCACACTCTTACACGGCCGTCTGGAGCTCTTAAGGTAAATCGGAACTCGTCAGTAAACAATACAGTTGCCCAATCTTGATATACTAATTGTTGTATTGCCGAGCAAATTCAAGGCAAAAAATTCAGTGCTCCCTGGTTTGTTCTGGCCCTCTTGAGGGGCGATAAGCCATTAAACTTTGCTCATTCAATCTCCTTTGAGCTGTTCTCTCAGAAATTTGAACACCTTAAACTTTTTGGAGGCGATGAACTATTTCAACACCTATCAAAAGACGATTTCGTAAAACTGTCAATGTCAAAAAAACGGTCGTCCCGCAGTTCAGTGGCCCTTGGACGCTCTGAAACTGGCCTTCTTGAGTATGAGGCCATATTTATTAAAAAAATAAAAATAACAGAAATATTTAAATAAACGACAAAATATATAATACCAACAATGTCGCATATGCAACTGTATTTTATTTTTACTTATGTAATGTGATAAATTATATTATATTTATTACATGTATTTTAGTTGCTTTTGTTGTGCTGTTTTATGGCATTTTTGTTATCATAATGCTGAAAATAGCATAAGCAGAATATACAAAGCAATAAATATAGATTGTTTTTATAATGTTGGCGAACCTGTTTAATAGATAGTTTAAAATTGAATTTATTTCTCTTTAATTCCAGCTACGAGGAGATTTGTATAATTATAATTAGTAAAATAAAATAGAAATATTATTTTAATATTATGTATATAACAATATTATTTTATTTAAATTAACAAAACAATACTGTAATAACTTTTATTATCACTACCAAAGAATTATCTTTTTTTTGTTGATTAAAACGTCTTTTAGACTTTAATTTACTTTATTTTTTTCAACACAAAATCTTTTGAATATTTTTTATTTTTTTCTCCGAAAAAAAAAAAAACGACAAAGTGTAACAATAAAAACAGCCTATCCTCTGATCGCTATATTATTTATTGTGTAATTATCCGAAAAAAAAAATAGCGGCTAAACCTCAGAATTACATTTGTTTACAGTAAATTAAAAGTAATTTTTGTTGTTTTTTTTTTTTGCGGATTTATCAATTTGCTGCATTATCAATTATCGTCGTTAGAAACACTTAATTTGACGTAAATAATACATATTTTGTAATTAATTACAACACTTTTGTCGTACGGTTTAATATTCTCCTTTTTAAAATCAATTTAAAAAACAAATTAAATATAAGAAAACATAATCTAATTTTACTTAACTTTAAACTAATATTTTATAATTTTGAAGAAAAATTAACTCTTTTCGATGGATAGCATTCTCTTAGAGATTATCATAGAAGTCTTCTTCTTTTTCTCATCTTTAATGGCGCTACAATTCATGAAGAGTCTTGGCCTTCTCAAGACGGGCCTGCCAGGCTTCTCTGTCTTGCGAAGCCGCCCTCCAATCCAAGCATTGTCAGTGCGTCTCCCGCCATACAATCCTATCAACGCAGCCTTGGTCTGCCTACCCCCCCTGGGACCTTGTACAATGCCCTCTATATTTTTCCTCGGGATTTCTTCACTAGACATTCTCGCCACGTGCCATGCCAACCGCAGTCTTCCAAGTTTTATGACATTAAAAATATTCGGCTCCTTAAATAAAGCATAAACTTCTCGATTATACCTAATTCTCCAGTTCTACCCATCTCTTATAGGACCATAGATTCTACGAAGTTACCTTCCGTTTAAATATTGCCAGGGGTCGTTCATCTGTTTTCGTCATGGTCCACGCTTCGGAGCCGTATATCAACACTGGCCCGTATGAGCGTCTGTGACTTTGTGCTACTTGAGAGATGAGTTTTTACTTTTTATGTGTTTTACTAGACCGAAATGATAGTTGTTTGCAACCATATTCCTTGTTTTAATTTCTAGGCTCCTCTGCTTTTCGCTGTTTGCCAGAGATCCAAGATAGATATTTGTTCTAGACCTGGTTTGTTGTTGTTTTTCTTGGGGTAGCTTTATGGGGCCCAGTGAGGCTTTGGATAACGTAGGGTTTGATCCCTCCCCACAGACAAATAATAATAATAATAATAATTGCTCAGTCCCAATGGTCAACAGACCTGCCTGGAGCTATCACAGTATCAGCAAATAATTGCCATTACTTTTCTCTATTAGAGCTTTGAGTGTGTCCTCCCTCTTACCGCTATTACTGATCTTATAAACTTTCTCGAAACCCTTCTTCCTACTCGTCTATCAATTTTGGAGAGAACAAATTGATTGCATAACCCTATAAAAAAATGACCAAAAATGTTGACAATTTATTACGTAGGTTTCATGTGGTTTTTCATTGGACCAGTAATGTGAATTTAGGCTAGTATATAAACAGCAGCTAGCATAGTCAGTGAATGAAATTTGTTGAAATACATGTTAATTATGGAAGATTCTTCTCGACCGTTCTTACATGAAGGAAAAAGATTGTGAGATTCGGTCTTTTTTAAAAAAATAAGAAAACTTAAATTCTTGCCAACGTTTTTCAAGGCATAAAAAAAAAAAACCGTTAAATAATCTTCAAACATAACAAATTTAAAAACGTATGTATAAATTTGTTATGTTTTGAAGATTATTTAATAGTTTTTTTTTTGTGCCTTGAAAAAGGCAGTATATTTGTCGAAACGTTGGCAAGAATGTAAGTTTTCTTATTTTTTAAAAAAAAGACCAAATCTCACAATCCTTTTCCTTCATACATGTTAATGGTCAGTGAGCCAATGACAGAACTGTATTCGCTACTCGAAATTTTCTGGTAATAAAGCCTGGATTCTTTGGAGATGACATGGGGTATAAGCCAAAATAACATAATATTGTCCATTAGCTTCATTCGCTTAGCACCTGTACTATTAGAAATTCCTTGCAAACTAGTACATGGACTGCATTCATTACGTTTCCTCTTGATCAACACCATCTCGGTCACGCTCAGCAGTAGCTTTAGGAAACGATCCTTTTAAACATCAGTGAACTCTACCGAATACATGACGATCTAGTACACTGCAATTAGGGAAATCGTTTCTGAAATTCTGCTCAACTGTCCTCCTTTCATTTCCATTATAAAGGCCGTAAACATAATTGTTATCGGTGTATTTCTTCATTTGAAAAATACATTTTTAAATTATAAACTACAAACTACTGTAAATTTTAAAATACATTTTATAAACTTAGCAAATCAACAACAAAATTGACGTAAATAATTTAAAACAAGAAAACTCTGACACTTGAAAACAACTGAAACAACTGACATTAATGGAATTATAGTAGATCCTTTAATAATAAAGTTCTGTTCAAATACAATTTCTTTTTTTATTAATTTCAGCTGTCCGTCTTTCAATAGCTGTACTTCAGTTAAGGGACATTTTCAGCCTTATGTTTATTAAAAATTTTTGACCCAAAATTTCTTCAACAATGCGTACTTAAACACCTCGGGGTATGACGACCTCGAGTTAACGGACACCCTGTATATATACACTCACCGGCCAAAAAAATTTCGGCCACTTAAAAAATTACGTTTAATAAATAATATAATATTGTCTGGGTCTGTTTACACTAGTTATTATGTTTTGGTAATTAATAGTTAACATTTTTAGAGTAAATTGGACTTTGTACATAACACTTGTAGTATTAAAAAAAATTAAATAAATAAAAAATATTTACTAGTTTGTGTTCATTTATTATCAGTTTGTTTATTTTTATTCAGTTCGAATTGATTTAAATTCGAATTTCAAACTGCCCCATTAGTGCCGAGGATGTCACACGTGCTATATTACTTATTGATGATGGCCGTTCCAACAGATATGCAGCCATTGCTATTGGTGTTCCCTACCAAACTGTGTGAGTTGCAGTGTAGCGTTACAGAGAAACAGGCTCATACTCAAGAAGACCAGGTTCACGGCGTCAAGGGCCACTGAACTGCGGGAGCGACCGTTTTTTGACATTGACAGTTTTATGAAATCGTGATAGCTGTTGAAGTTGTTCATCGCCTCCAAGAAATTTGAGGGATTAAATTTCTGAGAGAACAGCTCAAAGGACATTGAATTGACCAAGGTTTAATGACTTTTGGCCCCTCAAGAGGGCCAGAACAAACCAGGGAGCACCGAATCTTTCGCCTTGAATTTGTTCGGCAATACAACAATAAGTCTATCAGGCAATGGGCAACTGTATTGTTTACTGACGAGTTCCGATTTGCCTTAAGAGTTCCAGACGGCCGTGAACGAGTGTGGAGGAGAAGAGGTGATTGATTTTCACAATACAATTTTGTTCTCACAAGGCCTTTCCAACAAGGCTCTCTGATGGTTTGAGCAGGTATCAGTGTACAAAGACGTACGAAGTTAGTGATTGTTCGAGGAGGTTCCATGATGGCTGCTCGGCATTTGACGGATATACTGCATGTACATTATGCCGGAAATAGGTGAGGAGTTTGTGCTAATGCACGATATCGTTCGTCCACTTACAGCCCACATAGTGCAGGCCTTTCTTAATAACCATAATATTGACTTCGTAGAATGGCCTGTCCATTCCTCTGTCTTAAATACCATAGAGAAATCGTGGGATATGCTTGGAAGACGGATAAGAAATTAGAGAGGCCTTCCTGGAACGCTTCAGGCGCTAGAAAGGGCACTTCAAGACGAATGGGCTTTATAATCTCACAAAAACGAAATTTCCCGCTTAATTCAGAGCATGCGGAGACGCCTAGAAACTGTGTTAAACGCAACAGGAGGTAATACTCGATATTAGCACATCCTACTAAAAATTATATATTTTTGTTTTATTTAAGGCGCGTCAACATCTATGGTCGGTCATTGGCGCCCGGAGTTTTCTCAGTGCACAGTCGGTATCCGGATAGTGTTCTCTCACTACAGACAACACTGTCCATCACCGAACAGTCAGCTGTAGAGGCTCCTAGGAAGAAAAAAAAATCTAAGGGCTAAGCACTGGACTCGAACCTGGGACCTCCGCGTGGGACTTCAACACGCTAACCACTGAGCTAATTCCCTTCCCTAATGTAAAATGCCCAAAAAAATAATGTAAAAAAAAAAAAAAAAAAAACAAGTAAATAAAATTTTCCAGATAACACTCTTTTTTAATTATATTAAATTTCCTATTATAATCCAATTTATTTGTTTTATTTTGAAAATCAGTTAACCTAATAAACGTTATGAACGATAATCATTATTTTTAAAAAAAATTGAAAACTATACGTAGAAATAATATATTTTTCAAGTTGCCGGAATTTTTTTTTGCCAGTTGAGTGAATTTTCAATATCTTGTAAAATTTGTTACAAGATAATAGCCCATATAAATAAACAAATCTTAAATCAAAATTCTGTAAATTATAGTAAGACAAGGTAATGTGAGTATTTCAACTCCAGACTTCTTGTTATATCTAAAGGAATTAACAGATTAAACTTTACTATTATTATTTATAAAGAAGATTTTATTATCTGATAAAGATTTAAAAATAGAATTAGATTGTGCTAATTTATTTTTCTAGAAATAACGTATAACTTGTTATAAGAATTTAACTAAATTATAGTTAATGAAATAAAATCTTGCCATTTGAAATTATTTAACCTTGACTTTTATTATATTAAGAGTTTTATTTTTATAGCATATCATCTAAAATTAAATAAAAGGAGAAAGAAAATATGGCATTGTTATTATATTGTATATAATACAATTGAACAAGAAAAATTAATTTTCTAATATTTAGCCAAAGATATTTTTTTTATCTTCTTATTTTTTTTCCCCTCGAAATATTACATTGACTAAAATAGTAATTTTATTATTTCTTTTTTTTTTTGTTTTATCAAAAACTAGTTGGTTAAATAATTATTATTTAAGCATTGTTCTATTGTAAAATTTATTTTTACAATGAAAATAATATCATTGTTTTATCATTATTTGAATAATATTAAAAAAAAAAAAAATATAATAATTTACAATGTTGTAGTCATTTTTTCTACTATATTTTTTTTTCTTTTGATTACTGTTTTACTGTGAGTGGAAGTTTTTTTTTGTGATCGTATCCAAAACTATCAAGGCTAAAAATACTTCCTTCCACTTGTAGTTTAAAGATAAATCTGACGTCTAAGTTCCCATCCAATTTCATTATTTAATATCTGTTTTTATGATTAAAAATGTTTCATATAAAAGTGATAGTTTTATATATAGGGTGACCAGAGTTATATGCTCCACCCACTTTTTTTTTTAAACGGCGGGAAATTTCGAAAAAATAGAAAACACGTATTTAATCATTTTTAGTCTAGTTTATTTTCAGTGATTGATCCATTTTTTTAAACCCCAATATCCCGAGATACAGCATCCAACTTTTTTTTTTCAAATGGAACATTATATTTTTTTTTGCATGCAAGTACTATTAAAACATTGCATTTTTTTATAGTAATTGAGCCTCTAAAACAAAACAAAAAAAAATTTAAAATAGGTTAGGTTTTTCAAAAGTTATGGCAATTTAAAATATGAAAAACAAATTTCAGTTTAATGTCAAAATTACCTTATTTTTTCTTTAAGAAGCTCTTCAAACTGGGCACCATCAACGGATAGGCAAGCCAAAGGTCTGGACTCCCACGCTCTGTTTGTAGCAGCACTTAGGTGGCAAAGTCAACATCTAGGCAGGCTAGAGTTATTCGACGTTCCATATCTTCGACTGAAGCCACGGGATTAAGGTTACTGTACACTTTATTTTTTAGATATCCCCACAAAAAATGGACAAAAAATGCACAATTTTATGGACTGATGAATCAAAGTTTACCAACAATGGCCTTCTTAATCGTTGGAACTTTAGAATATGGGCAGAAGAAAATCCACAAGTTACCTTCGCCACACGCCATTAGGTTGTTTTTTCTACAAATGTTTGGTGTGGAGTTTGAGGAAACCAACTAATCGGCCCATACTTCTACAGAGGGAACTTAACTGGTGAAAGGTATCTAACTTTTTTAAGAGACATTTTGCCAGTTTTGCTTGAAGATGTTCCTCTAAAACGTCGGTTAGATATGTATTTTCAACAAGATGGTTGCCCGGCACATAATGCGAGAGTTGTTCGACGTTACCTGGACAGAAATTTCCACGAAAAGTGGTTAGGAACTCATGATCCGATCCAATGGCCACCTCGACCTCCGGACTTAACCCCAATGGACTATTTTTTGTGGGGATATCTAAAAAATAAAGTGTACAGTAACCTTAATCCCGTGGCTTCAGTCGAAGATATGGAACGTCGAATAACTCTAGCCTGCCTAGATGTTGACTTTGCCACCTAAGTGCTGCTACAAACAGAGCGTGGGAGTCCAGAGCTTTGGCTTGCCTATCCGTTGATGGTGCCCAGTTTGAAGAGCTTCTTTAAAGAAAAAATAGGTAATTTTGACATTAAACTGAAATTTGTTTTTCATATTTTAAATTACCATAACTTTTGAAAAACCTAACCGATTTTAAATTTTTTTATTTTTATTTTTTTAGAGGCTCAATTACTATAAAAATATGCAAAAAAAATATAATGTTCCATTTGAAAAAAAAAGTTGGATGCTGTATCTCGGGATATTGGGGTATAAAAAAATGGATCAATCACTGAAAATAAACTAGACTAAAAATGATTAAATACGTGTTTTCTATTTTTTCGAAATTTCCCGCCGTTTAAAAAAAAAGTGGGTGGAGCATATAACTCTGGTCACCCTGTATATCTACGGGTTTGAATATCGAAAGTTTAAGGAAAAATATTTTTGTTGGGGGGCAGTTTTGAGGAAATCCCCCCCCCCAACTCAGAAATTTAGTCTGTAAAAAACGTATTTCCAAATATAAACCAATTTTCTTTGATCTTGAATTCTTTCAATACTTTTGTAAGTTATAGAAGTGCCCCCCTTCCCCCTAGAGACCACCATAAATCATTGTTCTTAGAACAATATTTCAAATAAAAAAAAAAAAAAATCTGGTGTGAAACACTCACACAACTTTCTCTCTTACTCCAGTTTTTAATATTGTAATTGAAAAACTTTATAATATTAATAATATTAATTAAAATTAAATGTGTTGTTGAAATTCCATGTTTAAAAGAAAAAAAGTCCGGAATAACCGGAAGTACGTTTTTACTGAAATGTATTTTTCGTTTTTTTTTTCCTGGTATTTTCTCTGAAATGGTTCCAATGATTTTCTTTAAACTAGGAATTTAAATTACACATATAAAGAGCTACAAATTATATCTGAACCATTATCTCCTAGTAAAGTCATTCAAAGAGGGCTTTTGGGAGAAGGGCAGGGTTATGTTTCCCTCTAAAGTCTTAACATAGTTGATTATGCAATTGTATCGCCAAAACAAAATTAATTAAAAAAAAAATAGATGGCCAAAATTTGGAGTTTCCAAAAAATTAATAAAGCGGAAGTGCGCTTTTACTGAACCGGTTTTTTTCAGTTTTCGACGAACTTCTACGAATCTTTTTAAATTTGGTATATTAACAATAAAATTTGTCAATTATAATTTTAAAAACTGGAGTATGTGAAAATCGTGTCTGGTGTGATTTTTTTTTTTACAGATGTGGTCCACATTATTTTCTTTAAATGTCGCGTACTTACTATTCAATACTTATAATCACTTTTTATTGAATTTTTTTTTTTTTTTCAAGAAAATTAATTTGGTTTTTGTGGAGAGGGTTCAATTTTCTCTAATGAGCCATTTCACGAGTATATACTATAATAAAATTTAAACCCCCCTAAAAAACCCCTATATGGCGCAAGAGCTCATGAAGGGCCAAGGCTTGCCAGGCGACGATTTGAATGGAAGGCGTATGGTAATCACGCTGCAGTTCCCATGCCGTTTAGTTCCGGCCTTCGCTACCTTGGGCGCTACCAACTATAGCTTCCTACTTTTTATCACGATAGCTGGGTCAACACTGATTTTGCCCTCACGGGAATCGAACCCTGAATTCTTGCTCGAAAGGCGAATACGGTAGCCACTAGACCAACCGTGAGGATATAAAATTTAAGTACATTAAATATATTGTGATAGAAATTCTTAGTGAAGAAAATAAAGTCAAACTGGGACTGCAAGTATACCGTATGTTTCTTTTTCAATAGGAGACATTGATTTAATGTTTGGGGGGGGGGGTTGTCTGTCTTCATGGGGTTTATTCGAAACAGAGTGTTCAGTTTTGTTGAAGTTTCACAAGCACTGTCCGAACATACAATATAGTAGCGTTCAGCAGATACTTAGCTCCTGTTTTTAAAAACCTAACACATATAATATACATATACATATCATAAACTTTTATTAGGTATTATTATTGTTTATTTTATTTACTTCTAGGAATTACGATCCTGTAATTAGTACATTTATAATTTCGAAAAGAAATAAACATAAGGCAATATAAATTTACAGTAAATACAATATATATATATATAATATTATAATAAACCAATCAATGAATAAAATATGGAAATACTGAAACAAAATAATTACATTTAAAGAGAAATACATATTATATACATCATAGTATTGTCATTCTTATAATCACTAATTTCCCAAAACATTATTACTTTATACTTTTCTCTAATACGAACAAATAAAGTAACAAATAATAAGAAATAAGCAGGACATGTGGACAAATATATGGAAATAAATCTTCTTTTGAATCATCACCACATAAATTATAGTCACTATTTGGATCAATTTTATATGTTAACTTTTTTCAAGATCAAAGAAAAAGAGATGTGTATTTATTTGATGGTTCTAAATTGGGCAAAAAAAGACAAGTAGGTATATGCTATGTTTAAGTGAATAAGAATACTGTTGTGGATTTGAAATATTATAATTAAGTATAACTAGGGGATAGATAATACATTCTATTAGAAGAATTGTGTTTCGAGATCTTAATTTAAAATAAAAATTTTTATATTTTTCTAATAGAGGAGGAATGATCTTTTTTTTTTTTAAAAAAAAGGAATCTAATCTTTCCAGGAGATTGGATTCTTGCGCAGCTGATTCAATAAAAAATTCAATTGCACAATTCAAGTTATATTATCAAAACGCCAATTATCATATCAAAATGTGATTAGTTTCATCAAAATAAAAACATTGTCCAAACAACTACATTCACTTCTAAAAACGTACTGCCATTCTGGTAGTAATAATAATAAGTATTCTATTCATTTAATTAATTTGTCACATAAAATTTTGTGAAGATTTTAAGCAGAATATTTACAAAAGCAATATGACAGTAATTAGGAGAATTAGTAACCCCCCCTTTTTTGTTTATTTATGAATTACAATATTTTTGAATTCGGGCCATCTTATTATGAGGTGGTTTTCTTGTTCCCGTATCATAACTTAAACATTAACAGAAAATTTTGTTAGTGAAAATTGTCTTGTATAATTCTCTTCGCTTTGCGATTCCTATATATATAAAGATGGGAAGTGCCCGTACCTCAAATAATCTAGAGGCAGTATTTGTCTTGTTGTCAAGAATGTTTGCACTTAAGTACGTTCCAAATTTAAAACATTTTTACCACACAGGATGTGCTGCAAAATTCTTATTATTGAAACGTTTCTTAAAGGAGTTCATGCCCTGACTTAATATTTTTAACTCGCTATTCCCTTTGCCAAAAAAACGTTCAGTTTGCCTGAGCATATTGGACCCTCTAAGAATTGTCTTGGCGTGTCCTATATTGTTAAGGATAAGTATTGTTACACAATACCTCCCAAATGATAAAAGATATATTCTCTTGTAAAATAAAATATAAGATAAGCCATTTTTCAATAGAATCAGAAGCAGGTCGGGACCAGTAATACTTTGCACTTGATCTGTAGATTCCAGAGCCCTTGTCACTTGCCTATTCAAAGATGAAATAAAATAGGATAGGGAGAAGATAAAAGGTATTATTATTACCTACCCTGGGCCCATATAGCTACCCCAAAAGAATAACAACTACCGGGTCCGGAACAAAAGTCCAGGCCCGTGTTTTACCCATCTAAGTTTTACCACACTCCGAACAAACTGGACCATAATCTTGGAAGGACATAGCTTAAGCTCTTCTACCGATATCCTATTCCGGCGGCCACAGTCCAAACAATACGTCATGAGATGTATACGTGTTACCTCCTCCATGTCACAGACTCTACAAAAGGAGTCAGGCATGAGCCCCATTGTATAGAGATGTCTCCTTAAACCACAATGCCCAGTGAGGAAACCAACCAGATACCTGAGGGAGGTCCGTGAAAGACTCAGAACCTCCACACTTAAAGCCCTGCCCGGACCCCCAATGAGCGTTTTGGATTGCCGACAACTTACTGAGTGCTATGAGGCTGTCCCTGACTGGAAGCGTGCCAAAAGACACACCAACAGCAGAGTCGGGACCAATGAAAGGGAGAGAAGCTCCCAATTTGGCAAACCTATCCACCTCCTCATTCTCAAAAATTTCCACGTGACCTGGTACCCAGACTAAAAGCACATCCTTCATAGAAGAATGCTCTTCCAGTCTTTTAGAACACTGTGACACCTGGAAGTGAAGACACCTGAACTAAGCGCCTTCAGCGCAGCTTGGCTGTCCGAGCAGATACAGAATACCCTTCAAGTTAGTGTTACATATCCTCTCATCCAAAATACAACAAAGAATTGCATATACTTCAGCCTGGAAAACAGTGGTCCACCCACCAGTAGGCACCACCAAGTGGACTTCCGTCTCTCAAAGTAGACGGCAGCCCCAGACCTACTATCCATTCTGGGACCGTCCGTGTAACATCGGAGATAATTCTCTGGTATCACACCAGACGGACCCAAGCTTAACCAGCCCTTCCTAGAAGGTAACCTAGTTCTGTAGAAGTGATGAAAAACAAAAATCTTTAACACCCTATCAGAGATAAAAATGTATAAAGAAATATATTTTGAACACCTTCAACGAAGGTCAAAGATCAAGACTTGGTGACTGGAACATATCTGGAAGACATTAGTCCTTTTAGTAGCTTTTTTTTTTTTTTTACAACATTTCACTAAATGAAAACAATCATGTACAAAATTCAATTAAACATAAACAAAATAGTTGTAAAAAATCAGTCATAAAATATTATAAAAACAATGTAGTAAATTTCAAAATCCATTTTTTATCGGCAGTTTTAATATATGAATTTTAAAATTTGTCTATTCTTTCTTTTGTTTATATTCAAACATTTAAAAAAAAAATGGTTTGTTATCGAGGGAAACAATAATTTAAATGGTTGCGATAACAGAAGTTATTTTATCTTAGCTGATGTAATTTTAAAGTATTTAACAATATTCTTTCTTAAATTTTCTTGTTTACAAATATAAATATAAGTTGTTTTTGTTTTAAGTTAGGATTTCAGTGATTGCTGTTGTAACTTATGTTTGAAAAAAAAACTATTAATATATTTGAATTAGAAATATAAATAATCATCGTATTGTTTTCAGAAAGTTTTAATTCAGAATAGTTCTTATCAATAGCTTATGTTTGTTTATTTTTTCAAATTCTTTTTAGCCTATTAATGAATTTTGGATATTTTGAATATATTAGAAAAAAATACTGGCAAACTTTTCATATATTGAATTAGTTAAAAAGGAATTAAATAGTCCAAGTTCTCTGGAATTTTAAGAAATGCCAAAGTTTTGGGGGACAAAGTGGATTTGGATGTACTTATGTTGAAATTGAATTTGTAAAAATAAACAAATTCTTTGTAAAAATTATAACAACATATTATCTTTATGAAAAATGCTATAATATGAAGATATTTCTTCAAACTTTTGCACCTGGAATCATGCCATAGTCAGTAAAATATTAATTTGAAGATAATGCAATTAAGATTCATTTATA
Organism: Triatoma infestans; assembly: GCA_011037195.1. Classification (NCBI taxonomy): domain Eukaryota; kingdom Metazoa; phylum Arthropoda; class Insecta; order Hemiptera; family Reduviidae; genus Triatoma; species Triatoma infestans. Next base: position 160,948 of record JAAEAF010000757.1, read on the forward strand.
AATTGACATTAACCAAGTCAACAATATTGTTAGTTAAAAGAACTCCAAGTAATAATACCCCCCATCCGCCCCTATTTACTCATGTCTGATTGCATGGGGTTGTGAGAAAATTAAGTTTAGCGACTTAATTGGTTGAAACTGGATGTCTGTGGAAGGAGCTTAGGGATTTTCCCCTTGAGATTATTGTACGCTTAGTTCGGGAGACTCAATAATAAATGTTTCTGTAGATTAAACTCAGTATCTGGATTTCTATTTTAAAATCGGGATTATTGCTGTTTTTTATTTAGGATAGTTTTACGGCCCAAAGATGGCGTGAGGATTGATCATCCTTCTTCACAGAGAAATCAGTAGTTTTGCCTAATCTGAAGGAGTAGTTGTGAAGAAAAATGTTGCTGAAGACTCAGGAAAACACAAATTTGATTTGAAAAATCGAATTTCTAAGAAAGTTTTTTTAACCAATTTCCATCAATTTCCTTTTGACAGTAAATAAATACAAAATTTATTTAAAATCAATTGATATATATAAACTGATTTGGTAGTATATCTTAGGATTAAAAATTAACAATTATCTGGACTAGTGATGACATTAATGATAATATCGTCAACACTCACTTAAAGAAATTAATTAATCTAAAAGTCTTTTAGACATTTATGTTATAATCTGTCTTAAAATCATTAGCACCTTATGTTATTCAATATAACCAACGATCATCAGAATAATATTGAAACAGAAGTAATCTTAAGTACAAACTAAAATAAAAATGTTCTTTCAGACATAATAATCACTATAACAGCATTGTAGTAGACATATTGATTTTTATAACTGAAACATAAACATTATTAGTTTACTATTTCAAATATTATTGACAGTGGTTATTATTTAACAAAAATAAAGTAAAAACCAATTTATAGAAAAAGTATTTGAAATTTATAAGTTTTTGAAAGGACCTGTACTAAATTCGATTGTTTACAATCACTCCAATACTTTTGGCACTAAGAGTCCTTTTAGTTGTCATGATTTCATTTTTAAATAATATTTGAATTGATTTTTATTGAATTATAAAGTAGGCTCTTAACATTTTATATAGTTTCCATTTATTATTCTCAATTTTTTATAATTATTTGTTTTTCTTTTCTTGAAGTTGATAAAAATTTATCAAAATTATTTAAATTATGAATGATAATAGTCTTACTTATGAAACTAAACAAACACAATAGTAACATTATATTTAAGTATAATACGATCAAAAAGAAACAAATTAATGATGATAATTAGATTTATTTTGTAATACTATAATAAATTTTACTAAACCTAACAAAAATGAACCAAGACATATGGCTATAATTATATATATCCATAAATTTATACTATGTCTTCGTAGATTTCTACATCTATGTTCTTCTTTAGGATATACCAAGAGTATTGGTTGTGGATTGTATGGTGGTGGTGGTGTTCTTGGATAATGTTGTTCCCCTGGATATGTTGATGTCATGATGCGAGCTTCACCTTTTGTAACATGTTTATGATATGGTGGTGGTGCTGATAGTTTTTGTTGATTTAATAATTGACTTGGATTTAAAATCTCATTTACTCGTGTAATAGACGTGTCTTCGGCCATTTTTGTTTTCTAAAACAAAAACAGAATTCTGAAAAAATACCCACACAACTTTCTCTTACTTCTAATTAATAAAATTTAATTAAAAAAAAAAAATGTTGCTCGCAAAAATGTTTTAAATAAAAGATAGAAGTATTTATGCATGTAGATAGTATACGAAGTTTAAAAAAAAAATCGCCGAAAAACTGAAAAAAAAAAGAAAAGAAAAAACATTCATAAAGTCACATTCCTGGCGGATTACCAAGTTTAACGCGATAACGCGATTTTTCGTTTTGAGCATTTTGTTCACATCGCACACACACACACACACGTATACCGTTCGCTAAAATCATTTTTAGTTTCTCTACTTCCGGTGAGAGGAAGTTGAAAACTGTGTAGTTAGTATATTATAGCATTTTTTTTGTGTTAACGCTGAAACAATCACCTATTCACACCTCAACAACCTATTCTGTAAAATAGCGCTTGTAATTAACCAATTTTCTTCAAGCTAAAAGTTTTTGTGCTAAAATATTTGTTAGAAGTTTTATTATTAATTTATTATTTATTTAAGGCGTCTCAACATCTTTGGTCATTTGCGCCCAGAGCCTTCTCAGTGCACTGCCGACCTCCGGACAGTGTTCCCCCGTTGGTTTTTTTTTTTTTTTTTTTTTGAGGGTTCTGTAACCGCGACCATTTAATGTTTGATCTATTGTACCCCCCTCTGGGTGCCCAAGATAAGCTGGCTCATCTATAGCACCCTCTTCAGGTTGAGCTCCCTGAGGAATCCCAAGATCCTGGAAGGTTCTAGGGTGGTATTTCCTCCTCCCCTATCTGGTAACAACCCACACTACTGAATCCCTTTGAATGACGGCATCACAGCCCATGAGGAGATGTATCGGAGTTTTCCTCCATTCCTCCACAGAATTTGCATGTGCCATCATCTTCTAGGCCAGCTTCCTCAGGTGCACCCTGAGTCTGCAATTCCCTTAAGGAATCCCTTAAGAATACGGATCCTATTCTTACTCAGACTGATGAAGGCTTTCAATCTTTCTGGTTATAGCCCCCAGACAGACCTTGGCCTGGCCCTCACTCCCGGATGGTTTTTCCAATGCCGACTCTTTCTCCTGCCACCTCCTCCTTCTTGATTTCTTCTAGAAATACTTGATCGCTGACTCCACTCAAGGGCTCTGGCCCAATAAGAGGAGATACAGTACCTTCTTTTGCCAGGGTGTCGGCTACCTCATTACGCCGACATGTCCCGGCATCATAGGATAACCTTATTACTTCTCCCTAGTTCATTAAGCTTACCTAGGCATTCCCATACCATTTTAGAACTGATTACATAAGAGCTCAGTGCCTCCCGTTGGTTACAGACAACGCTCCATCAGTGAGCTGTAGGGGCTCCTAGGAAGAGAAAATCTAAGGGCAGCACGGCAGGATTCGAACCCGTGATCTCCGCGTTGCTAGTCCAGCGCGCTATCACTGAGCTAATCCCTTCCCTATTAGAAGTTTGTTTAATAATGATATACCATGGTAGTTATCAACAACCTTTTTTTATACCCACTTTTATGCATTCAAATAAGTTCCGATTTGAACCACCAATTTGGGAATTTTTCTTTTTTCAACACATTAATGTTTCCCATTCGGGAATTAAATTTTAAATAGTAAGTAGTTAGTAAAGTAGTAATAATGCCTATTTTTTCAGGTGGGCTTAACGTCCAATTACCAAATTAGGTGTCGTGACGGGGGTGGAAGCACCTACTTTACTGTTAACATTTTTCATACCAATATAAAATTTAGCAGTTATACGAGGAACTCGAACTGGGTCTTCCCACATACAAGTCCACGCTCATAACCACTACACCAGTACCCGTCCCAATTAAATTTTAAATACTTAACCGTCAAAGCCGGATTTACTCTTGTAATAAACTTTGAGCTGGTCTATCCTTTTAAGATGCCTAACAGTTTTCCGAACTATTCTTTTCTGAGTCCCCTGAGTCCAAAAAAGTGGTTATCAGCAAATGGGTATAGATATATATATATATATATATATATATCTATATATACTATGAACAGCATCGCTAAAAACGAAAAACCATAGTAAGTTGAAGTTTAGATATCACCATGGCATCTGACAGTGGGTCATCTGTCCAAATTCCTCAACCGAAGTACCACTTTACTTACTTGTTTTTTTTTTTTTTTTTTTTTTTTACTTTTTTGCGTTTTTCTCAAAAATGACTCTGACGATTTTCATCAAACTTGGTATGTCAACTACACATACAAAGAGCTACAAACTTTTATTTCAAATGTTTCTCTGGGAAAATTCATTTAACGATAGTTATGGGGAAGAGGTGGGATTAGGTTTTCAGCTAAAGTGCTATTTCAGTTTATTAAACAATTCTATCATCTAACATTAATGTTAATTAGAAGTGAATAAATAGGTTGTTGAAATTCCTAGTTTCAAAAAAATCGGATAACCTGAAGTGCGATAAATTGCCACTTTACTAAATGATTTTTTTCCACTTTTTCCCGATTTTCTCAAAAATGTCTCCGAGATTTTTTTAAAACTTCTTATATAAACTAAACATACAAAGATCTACAACTTTTAATTCAATCATTTCTCTAGGAAAATTCATTTAAGGGCATTTTTAGGGGAGGGATGGTGTTGTTTTTCTCTATAGTGCTATAATTGTTTAGATTATACAATTCTATCATCCAAACAAAATTAATTAGAAATAAATAGATGGCCAAAATTCTGAGTTTCAAGAAAATTAGTAAACCGGAAGTGCGCTTTTACTGAAACCGTTTTTTCAGTTTTCGACGAATTTGATTAAATTTGGTATACAAACTATAAAATTTGTCAATTACAATTTTGAGAACTGGATTAAGAGAAAGTTGTGTGACTGTTTCACACCAGATTTTTTTATTTTGGTCCCTTTTAATAATTTTAGTGATATTATAATCATTAAAAATGAACATTTGTAAAGAACTTTAGCAATGTCAAGTAATTCTATATATTTGAACAATGATGAGGTTATGACCAGTTAGGTTAGGTATGGAGTTATTGGGATTACCCAACATGCCTTGGAATACGCCTAGAAAGCAACCTTAGATTAGGTTAGGTTAGGTAATCAACATTTCCCATCTTATAAAATTTAAGAATAAGTTTCTATTGGGATTCAAAGAAATCTCTTAAGTATTTAGTTTTTAGAACTTTATGGTTGCACGACTTTGTTAGGAAGCGTTCTCTTTGCAAAAGTTTGGGGAAGGAAATGGGTATATACGATAGAAAGTCATAAATTATATTAAAAACAATAATTATAAACATAAAAATGATTTAAAAAGTTTTTATGAAGAAAATGTTGTATAAAAACTTTTTTACTCGAAGAACTACTACGATACTTCTTAAAACAGCAGCTTATAATAATAAACAGATTTTTAAATCCACTTTAATAATCGATATCACAAATATCGATAGTTCTAACATTGATTAAACATTTTTCCGATCAAATTGGCTATTTATTTAATCGAATGAAACCTTTTTTACATTTTTATACTGCTACCGCCAGGTTACGGGTGTGCAGGTAGTGTAAAGAACGCCACATCACCGAAGGTACTGTGTGTTTTATATTATTCGAAAATTTTTTAACACCACAATTTAAAATAAATAAAAAAAAGTAATAAAATTTATATGTAAATAAAAATTTATAGATTAGATTTCCTAATACACTCCAGGTAATTGAATACGTTGTGATTGTAAATATTTTTTATTACTTTTTATTTAAATATCAGAATATTAATTTTTTACTTTCTCTTATTGCCGTTAGGAGAAGTATTGCGATTATGTCAAATTTTCAATATAGATTTTTCATCGGATATACATGTTTTGGGGTCCCCTGAATCTGAAAAAGTGTTTTTTTTTTTTAGAAATAGTGGTTTGTGTGTGAAATAGTGGCGGCTCCTGACTTGGATATGTGGGGGTTCAACATTTTTTTTTTTTTTAAATTACTTACATTACCTGTCATTATTAATAGCTTGGCTAGATAGAAATCATGAAGTAAGCCAGGAGCCAGGTAAAAACTTGCATCCCTCCCCTACAATTAAATATGTTAAATTAACAATAAATCTAGCACTGTGCACCCAGAGAAGAAGTGTGAAAAAATGAGTTGTACCGTTTCAGTTCGAAAAATAAGTGGTTAACTTAATTTTTATTATCTAAATAAAGCGTTTCAATTCAAAGGAAATGCCAATGCGTTAGCACTGATTCTTTGCTGGGTCATATATCTTAGTGATGTTTTAAGTACCAATATCAACATCAAATTTTTAGAATTATAAAAATAATATATAAAAATCCACACATTGGCACAGGCACATCATATCATAAAAAATATGGTGTGAAACACTCACAAAACTTTCACTTAATTATAATTGACAAATTTTATAGTTTGTGTACCAAATTTAATGAAATTCGTCGAAAACTGTTCAGTAAAAGCGCACTTACGGTTTACTTATTTTCTTGAAACTCGAAATTTTAGCCAACTATTTATTTCTAATTAATTTTGTTTGGATGATAGAATTGTATAAACAACTATGATAGCACTTTAGAGAATAACATAACCCCACCCCTCCTCAAAAAGTGCTCTTAAATGAATTTTCCTAGAGAAATGTTTGAATTAAAAATTGTAGATCTTTGTACGTTTGTAGGTTTAAATAGGAAGTTTCAAGAAAATCGTCGGAGACATTTTTGAGAAAATCGCAAAAAAATGAAACAATCATTTAGTAAAGTAAACGCACTTCTGGAATAATTCATTTTAGGGCACTTTTGGAAGGAGTGATGATCCTTTTTAACAGTGTTATTTTTATTACATCATTATGTCATCTCTATAATATTAATTACAATGAAATTTATTGCCAAAATTCCGTGTTTGAAGAGAATTGATTCACTTGGAAGTGCGTATTTATTGAACAGTTTCCTGAAGACACCAACGAATCCAACGTATTAAACTTGTTAGTTGTTATAACTAACCTATACATACAGTAACCTATCACTTTTGTTTGAATCAGTTTTTCGAGTAAATTCATTAAGGGGGAGGTGAGTAAGGTTATGCTAAGGTAAGGTTATGCTTTCATGAAAAAAAATGTAGTTTTTATAAAGTTCAGATTCTCCCATTCGTTTACCTTGAAGACAACTAAATATCTAGTAAGAATTAAATATGTTGGAACGGAATTAATCAATTATAATTATTGTAAATCGCAGCAAAGAGAAAGTCATATGAGTGTTTCACAACAGATTTTTATGTTTTTTCCCCTTACTGTTGGAAAGTGGGAATTTTTGGGATTGTGTCCCAAAACTTTTGAAAACGCTTTTTTCATAGAAAAACAACCCATGTTTCAAAATTCTAATTTGTCAATTTGTTAGGAAATAGTCTCGTATCTCATATTGTAGGAAGCTCCTCCAACTTAATATTTAGTTTAGATACCACTACCGCGCATAAGTCACGGAGATTTTGAACAAAAAATCCACCAATTGGAAGTGTGATTTTTATTCAAGGCATTTTCCAGTTTTTCGGATTTTTTTTTTTTTTTGAAAATTGTTGCAACGATTTTCTTTAATTTTTTATTTTTCTTTAAAATTGGAAGCTGACTGCACAGATATATACCTACCACATTTATTTTAAGCTACTGAAAATTTTAATAATTTTGGCGTTTGATCAAGCAGCTGTTTTCTCAAGTAAATGTAATGGGGATATTCCAGTAGTATCTGCCATGTTTATCACCAGTAGTATCGCATGTAAATCACCATCTAACATAGGGAATGTTAAGAGGCATTTAACTTTGTGTACAAATTCTACGTTTAAAAAAATTGGCTCGTTTTTTATTTATTTATTTTTTTACATAAGAGAAATTCATATGACTACTTCATTAAAAGGAGGAGAAAAGGCTGTGTAATTTAACTTGCACAAAGGCTCCCTGCTATTCAAATGGCGGCCCTGTTTACTGCTAAATTATAAGAGGAATTATTGGGATTGAGTTTTCAAAGATATATGCCCGTTTTGAGGTCCCTTGAGTCAGAAAAAGTGTTTTTTTTTTTTTTAGAAATTGGTCTATTGTATGTGTGGGTCATATCAAAAACGAAAAATCGCAGACAATTCAAACTTCTTAGCTCGGTTTTAAGAGTGAACCTTTAACAATGGATTTGAATTAAGTGGATCCTTGATAAAGATTTTTGTCAAAAATCTGTCAACCAGAAGTGCCACTTTATTGAATGGATTTATTATTATTATTATTATTATTTTTTTATCGGCAATTTTCACAAAAATTGCTCGCAACCATTTTCTTTAAATTGATACAAGGACTACTAACTACACTTTTGTAAGAAGTTAGAACTTTTATATTTTTTTTTTTCCCCCCAAATAAAATATTTTTTATCAATAAAATTAAATTTTAATTAAAGACCCCTTTTTGATGAATTTTGTCTGTATATTATTTGAGTATAATCGATTGAAATTCTACAATCGAGCTATTTATATTTAAATAAGCTTGCAGCTTGATGTCAATTTCTTTCAAATCTACATTTTAGTTCTTGTGTTTTGTTGGATATATGTTCTCTCTTTCTCACACATATTTCATGTTTGTCTTTGATCAAACACTAAGATTTGTTTAGAAATATAATCTTTTTTATCCAAAATAAAAAAAAAAGGTTTATTTAATTCGGTCTTGGGTTGGAAAATAGTTCAATTTGTCAAAGAAATGTTCTATTTATATGTAAATATTGGTGATATCGATTTATGAGATTTAATCTATTATTACTAAAGCCTACTATTTTAGGTTTTGTAAGTTTTTTTTTTTGCACGTTAAATTAAAGATAAACTGACACGTTTCAAAATCAAATAACATTTTAAGTCTAGTTATTAAGTTTGTAAAAAAAAGTGTAAATAATTTTTTGTTTTTAATGTTTATTTGTAAGGTTTTTGTACGATTTCCATAATCTTTCAGAATTTTGCAAAAAAAAAAAAAAAACTACTCTACCAAATCTGGCAGCCACAAAATTTCCAAAACAAGCTCTTGACAACGCAGACCCATTAAAAAGAGTATACGCTAAAAACATTTTTTTTGGAAACAGGAAGCTAAGAACATTATTTACGATGAAAACTTAATTTCGATTATTTGACCATGTTCACAATACTTTATTGTTTGCAAATATAACTGAATAAATAAATAAATAAATAAATCTATCAACCAAAAAAAAAAAAATAAACATCAGTGGCAATTAACTTCATAAACAACTGTGAGATAGCAGCACTGAACGAACACATTGTAGACTGTCTCCATTTTATATAGGAAATGAAAAATTCCTTTTTCTTTTATTGTGCTTACAAAATAACAAGGAAATAGAAGCTAAGATTTTTATTTTTATTTATTTTGTTCAATAATGGGGAAGTTAGTTTTTCTTTCCACATTTTTCACCAACCTATTGTGTCCGGCTTTCAGTTAAGTATATAATTTTTTTTAATTTTTTTATTCTTATTTGTATTGTTTGATCTAAGGCTTTGTTCACCGTCAGCAACAGTTCTTACTTATTTAGTGAACATTATTTCTTAAATATAATATTCTCTTGCAAAAAAAAAATTGCAAATAATTAACATCGATTTATTATGAAAATAATTCTCAATACTTCCCGTCTAAGGAATTCTAAAGAATTGGTTATGAGTTATTTATTATTATTTGTAATTAAGATAACATATACAAACACTTATAGAGAATTTAAAATTCATTTGCCACTACTTACTACTGATTGAGATAAAATAAATTTTAAACTTATTTCCTAAACAGACCAGCCATATTTGTTTGTAACTTTCGAGTTTGGAAATATGTATTCCAATTTTGACAATTACAAGTCGTTAAATATGAAAATTCATCATTATAAAACTCTTTAATTAGATTAATTGGATAAAATTAAACGTTATATAATTTTTTAAAGGAATTATTAAAAATGATACATGACGCAAATTATGACAATTTATAATTGTTTGTGATAAAAGTAATGCATAATTTTTTATAAGACTCTCTTTGACATGTTTTTTTTTATTATCAGAGTTTTGAGTATTTAAAAGGAATATTTGTTCTGGTTGTGGTAATAATGAAATGATACTTTATTGTATTTAAATATAATTGCTTTTCTTTAAATTATTTTAATTATGGTTAAAATAATGTATAGTAAATATTAAGAAAATAGTATTCAATATACTGTTAGCAAGTAGTTAGTCTGTTAATAGCCCTACTATACACTGAAATTGAATGAATCCTTCAATGATGACCAAACATTTTATTAATATCTTGTTTATCTCAACAGACCCACAACCAACTAAGTGTCCGGCATGCAGGCGGCAAAATCAAAGGGGTCGGTTTCTATTCTAACCATAAATAATATGTTTTTCTTACTACAGCTGTAACAGTAAGTATTGATATTGTGTCAATTTTTCGAATTTGCATCAGAAATACATACTTTGTAGTCTTTTGAGTTCGAAAAATACCTCTACGAATGGTCAATTTTTTTTTTTGTGTGTGAGAACAATATACACATTATATCAAAAAAGAAAAATCACTGGAAATTCCAAATTTTCTCCGACTTATGTTTCAAAGATTTTCTTTAAACATTTGTATATATTATCTACACACACATAAATGCCTACCATTTATGGAAAAATGGACCTTTTGAAGCTGTGAAAGGGGGCAGGATCTTCTGGACAACATTGTAATCACTATGTGTTAACCTCTATTATATTTTATATTATGGAATTTATTTTACGCCGGTAAAATTATGGGTTTGAAAAAAATTTCATAAACACACACGAACACACACACATAAACATATACGAAAATACGCAGCTTCTTTTTCATATTCCGGAAACCTCAAAACACATATTTCCGGTGTAAACTCAAGATTCCAAAATTTAATATTGAGTTCTTCTCTTATAGCAAGCAGTAAGAGATAATAAGAACAAACATATATAATTTCATAAGATGAATAATCCAAATCTGAAAATATTTTAAATCGGCCTCCTAGCTATCACTTCTTAACCATCAAATTAAGAGAAAAACAGCATCTGAAGAACGTCCAGTATAGCTTTGGCAGTGTAAGTTCAGCATAATAATGAAGTCTTGGTCCTCACGCGTTGGTCTAGTGTCTAACGCACACGCCTTTGATACGAGAATTCAGGCTTTAATTCCCGTAAAGGCAAAGTCAGTGATGAGTCAACATTGTGAGCAAAAGTGGGAAGCTACAGTTGGTAGCGCACCTAGGTAGCGAAGGCCGTAACTAAACGGCAAGGGAACCCCCATACAAATTGCCGCCCTTAGTAAGCCCTTCACGGGCTTTTGCACAATAGGTTTTTTTTTTTGAAATCTTACTTTCAACAAATTTAAAGACGCTAACGTACAAATAAACAAAACCAAGATCATCCAAAGACGAAAATACTGAAGTTGGTCAACTTAGATCCTATTTTTACTTTCTCTTACTCCTAGTAAGAGGAAGTATTGTAATCGTGTCAAATTTTCGATATCGAGTTTTCACCGGAAATATCCGTTTTGAGGTCTCCTGAATCCGAAAAAGTGGTTTTTAGCAAATGGTCCGTATGTGTGTGTGGGTGTCTGTGTGTATGTATGTATGTGAATAGCATAGCGCGAAAACGAAAAACCGTTGAAAGTTGAAACTTCATATTCCGTTTAGGTATCAGCATGGGATCTGACACTACGTTATCTGTCGAAATTCCTCAACCGGAAGTACCACTTTACTAGTTGGATTTTTTACTTTTTTGCGATTTTTTCAAAAATGACTCCGACGATTTTCTTTAAACTTGAAACATCAACCACACATACAAAGAGCTACAACTTTTATTTGAAATATTTCTCCGGGAAAATGCATTAAAGGGCACTTTTGGTGGAGGGGTGGGGTTAGGTTTCCATCTAAAGTGCTATTTCAGTTTATTAGACAAATCTGTCATCTAAATAATGTTAATTAGAATTAATATGTTGTTGAAATTCCGAGTTTCAAAAAAATCGGATAACCGGAAGTGCGTTTACTTTACCACTTTACTAAATGATTTATTTACTTTTTCGCAATTTTCTCAAAAATGGCTCAAATATTTTTTTGAAACTTCGTATATAAACTAAACATGCAAGATCTACAACTTTTATCTAAAACATTTCTCTGGGAAAATTCTTTTAAGGGCACTTTTAGGGGAAGGGTAGGGTGATGTTTTTCTCTAGAGTGCCATCATAGTTGATTATACAATTCTATCATTCAAATATAATTAATTAGAAATAAATAGATGGTTGAAATTCCGAGTTTCATGAAAATTAGTAAACCGGGAAGTGCGCTTTTACTGAACATTTTTTTCAGTTTTCGACGAATTTCATTAAATTTGGTACACTAATTATAAAATTTGTCAATTATAATTTTGAGAACTGGAGTAAGAGAAAGCTGTGTGAGTGTTTCACACCAGATTTTTTTTGGTTTTAAATTTGGCGATAATCATTCTAATTGAATTTCCCATTTTGTTGGAGTTGAATGTTTATTAATTCTAATTGATAAATTAATTAGTGAATAAAGTTTTATTAATTTATCCCATCACATATTTAATTTATTTACAATCTTATGTATTTAACTTTCAGTATTGTTTTTGTTAAATAACAACTTTGTACAATTGAGTTCAATAAACTATTTTTCTTTAAAGACTTATTTTATATTTTTAATTAAATTAAATATTCATTGCTAAGGAATTATTATTTTCTTTGATTGGTAAGAAAGAGGAAGTATTGTAATCGTGATAAATTTTCGATGTTGAGATTTCACCGGAAATATATGTTTTGAGGTCCCCTGAGTCCACAAAAGTGTTTTTTTTTTTTTTTAGCATAACTCAAAAATGAAGAATCGCAAAAGTTCTACTAAGGGTCCTAACATTAAGATTTGATTGTTGTGGTTGTGGGTTCGTAGAGCTGGAAAGCATCAGATATATTTTCCGTGATAGCTTGCTTTCTTTTTTTGGTCATCGATCGGTTTCTCGGGAGTTCGCCCATCATCAGTATTTAGTTTGCTCTGTGCAAAATCTATGTAATCGTACTGTTTGACAAACGCATCCTGATGATGGGCTGAACACCCGAAACCGGTCGATGACCACGACACAGTATTATAACACAGAAATTATCTCTGATTTTAATTTGAGTTCAAAATCGATCAACCGAAGTAACCGATTATGCAATCGACTTACCGAAGTACTGAATGTTTTTTTTTTTTTTAGTTTTGTGCACTTTTCTCGAAAACGGCTCCAGCGATTTTCTTCAAACTTGTTATATACTAATTATACGTTTTCTATTGGTATACTTTTGGGGGGGGGGATTGAGGGAGGGATAACATTAAAATGCTTTTTCTGTGCCATTTCCGTATATTATAACTAATCCTATTATTTATATAAGAATTTAATGTGTTGCCAAAAAATTCTGAATTTAAAGAAAAAAAATCAATTGACCAGATGTGCGCGACTTTATTGAACTTTTTTTTTTTACAGATTTTTCTCTAAGGATTTTCCACAAATTCATTTTTACTTTCTCTTACTCCTAGTAAGAGGAAGTATTGTAATCGTGTCAAATTTTCGATATCGAGTTTTCACCGGAAATATCCGTTTTGAGGTCCCCTGAGTCCAAAAAAGTGGTTTTTAGCAAATGGTCTGTGTGTGTGTCTGTGTGTTTGTGTCTGTGTGTGTGTCTGTGTGTGTGTGTGTGTGTGTGATGTATGTGAACAGCATAGCTCAAAAACGAAAAATCGTAGAAAGTTCAAACTTGATATTACGTTTAGGTATCACCATGGGATCTGACGGTGCGTTATGTGTCAATATTCCTCAACCGGAAGTACCACTTTACTAGTTGTTTTTTTTACGTTTTTGCAATTTTCTCAAAAATGGCTCCGAAGATTTTCTTTAAACTTGCTATATCAACTACACATACAAAGAGCTACAACTTTTATTTGAAACATTTCTCCAGGAAAATTCATTTAAGGGCACTTCTGGGGGAGGGGTGGGGTTAGGTTTTCATCTTAACTGCTGTTTCAGTATATTAGACAATTCTGTCATCTAAATAATGTTAATTAGAATTAAATATGTTGTTGAAATTCCGAGTTTGAAAAAAAAATAGATAACCGGAAGTGCGTTTTTACTGAAATATAATTTTCAGTTTTCTGGTATTTTCTCGAAAATGGCTCCAACGATTTTCTTTAAACCAGCGTTGTTAACTATACATATAAAGAGCTACAACTTTTATTTGAAACTTTTTCCCTGATAAATTCATTGAAGGGGACTTTTGGGGGAGGGGGGTTATGTTTTTCTTTAAAATGCTATCACAGTTGATTATACAATTCTGTCATCCAAATTGAAATAACTAGAAATTAATATATGACCCAAATTCCGAGTTTCAAGGAAATTAGTAAAACCGGACAGTTTTACTGGACAGTGTTTTCACTTTTCGACGAATTTCATTAAATTTGGTACACTAACTATAAAATTTGTCAATTATAATTTTGAGTACTGGAGTAAGAGAAAGTTGTGTGAGTGTTTCACACCAGATTTTTTTAAATTTAAGTCGCAGTAAGTGATAGTCGTGTGTATCACATACAGATGTTTGTTTTGATTGTAAAACAAAACGTTATCACTTTTCAAAGGCACTCACTCTGCCCATTCTACTTTGTATTCTGTACATTTTCTTAACATCTCATTAACACACCATTTCCTCCAAACATCAATCATCCCTACCAATTATGGAAATATCGATTAGGGATAACTATTACATAACATTCACAAAGGGAATCAGGTAATGGACCCCCACTAACATCAAGCTTATCTCTGTAAACTATAAATGACTTCCTTTAAGGGATCCTTAAATGGAATCTAAATAATATCGATTTCTTAGAACAAATTTTAATGATTAGATTTATCATCTAATACGGAGAAACAACCTTTTTCTTACTGCGAAATGGGCAAATTTTCTTCACACTTCAATTCTTATTAGTGTTTAGAAAAACGTTGGCAATTTTTATGGAGAAAATCACAAAAAAAAAAAAAAACGTGATTAGACACGTAAAATCGCACTTCCTGTCATCCAATTTTTTTCAAACTAAGAATTTTTGGCAATATATTTAATTTTAATCAATATTATTTAGATGGATAAAATTGTGTAATAAACTGGAATAGCACTTAAAAAGAAAATCGTAACCACACACCTCACTCTCTTAAATGATGAATTTTCCCATATAGAAGTAATTCAAATAAAAGTTTTAGCAGTTTTTGTATGTGTAAGTTGATATAACAAGTTCAAGGGAAATTCGTTGGAGCAGTTTTTTTTTGAGAAAATTACAAAAAAAAAAAAAAAAAAAAAAAATTTAGTAAAGTGGCACTTCAGATTTTGATGGATTTCGCCGCAAAAAATCTTCTAATACGATGATAATACCTAAACGGGGAATACCAAGTTTGAACTTTCTGCAATTTTTTGTTGCGCGCACCTACACACACACCTAGAGACTATTTTCTAAAAACCACTTTTTTTTTTGGACAGAAGGGACCAAGTTTTGAAGTCGATAAAATCTGACACTATCGTAATACTTCCTCACACAGTAGAAAGTAAACATTGGGCTTAAGAAGAAAACCCCTTTTTTACTTTCTCTTACTAATGTAAGAGAAAATATTGCGTAGATACTAAATTTTCACGGGATATAAACGTTTTATTGTTCCCTTGAGTAAGAAAAACATATTTTCTTACGAATGATCTATTTGGTGCGTGTGTGAATAAAAGATCTGGTCACTGATTGGTGAACTCTGATGACGGTCTAATCCTTTTTGTAGATTTCTGAATCCAGGCGAAACCATTACACTGAAAAATATGGTACACAATTTCGAGAGCAGACACCTCTGAAGTTGTTAAAGGGCTTAATTCAAAAACGCCAGCTTGTCGTGACAATATACGCTTTAAAAAAAAAGTTCATCAAATTTTGTCCTACAAAGTTTTGCTTCATTCCCAAAATCATCTGGTTTCTCGCCAAATTTTTCGAAATGTGTGTTTTTTGCAGAATGTAGAAAATATTCTGCAAAATGTTTGCGGAATATATTCATCGAATCCCTGAAGTATGAATTCATTCTTATGCTTTAGGAATAAACAAACTTATTTCTCATCATTATCATTATCTTTATTGCAGTGGTTTTTTTTTTTTTTAATCTATTTTGATTAATACTGATCAATTTGAGCCTGATGAATGATTTAAAATTCACGGTCCAGAAAAAAAAAACCGCAATTATCAGAGTACATTTTCCGTGATAGCCTTGCTTCTTTTTATGGTCATCGACCCCACATTTTGGGCGTTCACCTATCTTCAGGATGTTTTTTTTTGTCAAACAGTGTGATAATACAGACTTGCAAAGAGAAAAATTCAGTTTACACACTCTGCTGTGCGGAACGAATCACAACAAACCGTAATTACTTTTGCGCCAACACCAATAATTGTATTTTCAATAGTCAATTTATAATATAAAAAGGTTTATTCCTAAGACAAAAAAAAAAAAAAAAAATGGGATTGCATAATTATGCAATAGAATAATCATAAGTGCAATAATTACTACGAATTCTAAAGACTTATTATGTTTTCGGCTAACCGGGGGATTCTTCAAATTTACGCCAATTTTTGCAATGCAGTAAAGAAGATTTTTACTTTCTCTTACTCCTAGTAAGAGGAAGTATTGTAATCGTGTCAAATTTTCGATATCAAGTTCTCACCGGAAATATCCGTTTTGAGGTCCCCTGAGTCCAAAAAAGTGGTTTTTCGCAATGGGTTGTGTGTGTGTTGTGTGTGTGTGTTTGTGTGTGTGTGTGTGTGTGTGTGTAATGTGAACAGCATAGCTCAAAACGAAAAATCGTAGAAAGTTGAAATTGATATTCTGTTTAGAGGTCACCATGGGATCTGACTTACGTTATCTGTAAAAATTCCTCAACCGGAAGTACCACTTTACTAGTTGGATTTTTTACTTTTTTGCGATTTTCTCAAAAATGGCTCCGACGATTTTCTTTAAACTTTAAACATCAACCACACATACAAAGAGCTACAACTTTTATTAGAAACATTTCTCCGGGAAAATGCATGAAGGGCACTTTTGGGGGAGGGGTGGGGTTAGGTTTCCATCTAAAGTGCTATTTCAGTTTATAGACAATTCTGCCATCTAATAATGTTAATTAGAATTAAATATGTTGTGAAATTCCGAGTTTGAAAAAAATCGGATAACCGGAAGTGCGTTTACTTTACCACTTTACTAAATGATTTATTCACTTTTTCGCAATTTTCTCAAAAATGGCTCCGACGATTTTTTTGGAACTTCCTATATAAACTAAACATGCAAAGATCTACAACTTTTATCTAAACATTTATCTGGGAAAATTTTTTTAAGGGATATTTTTAGGGGAGGGGTGGGGTTAGATTTTCATCAAAGTGCTATCCTAGTTCATTAGACAATTCTATCATCCAAACATAATTAGTTAAAATAAATAGATGGCTGAAATTCCGAGTTTCAAGAAAATTAGTAAACCGGAAGTGCGCTTTTACTGAACAGTTTTTCAGTTTTCGACGAATTTCATTAAATTTGGTACACAAACTATAAAATTTGTCAATTATCATTTTGAGAACTGGAGTAAGAGAAAGTTGTGTGAGTGTTTCACACCAGATTTTTAATGATAAAATCAGAAATTCTTTTTCGCTAAGTGCTTTTATGGCCGTCGACCGGTTTCGGGCATTCACCCATCAACCAGATTGATGTCTTGATAAACAATATGAGATAGTCAAGAAGCAGACTGACTGACACATTGTTGTTGCCCTCTCCTAACTCTGCACTACTGTCCAGGTGAACGCCTAAACCTTGTCAATAACCATAAAAAAAAAAAAAAGGAAAAAAGTAGCTGGCTATAACAGAAAAAGAAAACACGCCGGGCCTGGTCATTCAATAGAATTTGAAATCTTTATACATTACATTTTTTTTTGTTGTTGTTAACATAATAGTTGGCCATATAAAAAAATATTAATTAATGCATTACTTACTTGATTGAATCAAAACTTATGCATTGTTTTATCACCTTTAATTAAACATTTTTAATAAACATGTGTGCACTATAATTAAAACAGTTCACAAATTGTAATAAAACAGTTTTATTCAGATCAAAAATAATCTTATAATGATAAAAGAAAAAAAAAAAAAAATTGAATTTTATTAAAAGATATTAAAAACTAACCTTAATATACAGAGTGAAGTACAGATATTTGTTGATAAATTCAGTGATAGTATTGTCTAAAGTGACAAGACTGTTATCTGCGAGATAAGCAATTAATGATAAAAACAAAAAAAAATTGACTACCTATCTTGCGCAAACCTATTTATTTAATTCTCTTTTCTTAATTATTATCTTTTCCAAAGTAAAATTATATTGATAAAATTATTATATAATTTATTAATGCTATACGTTATTTCATTTTCAAAACTTTTATTTATATATTCGTTTATTAATCTACATTAGAGGTTAATCAAAGATGAGATGGCCGGCCATAAAAATTATTCGTTGTTAGGACATGCACACAGATAGGAGAGACATTGATTGGTTACCCGGACGATCTATTATAGGGTTATTATTAGGTTAGTGGAGTGATTATTAGATTGTAACTTGTACCTATGTCCACCATGTTTATTATTGAATAAAAACATTGTTGTTTATTTCCTTAATAATCTGTTTATATGGAATTAAATAAAACTTAATACTTTTTCATAATATTATTTACTTTTATAATTATTTTCACTTTCTGGCAACTCAGTTTGCAAACGAATTTTTGATATCAAGTTTTCACCGGGAATATAAGTTTTGAGGAGTGCAACAGCATAATAACTCAAAATCGACAAAAAATAATAGTAGAAAGTTCAAACTTAATATTCCGTTTAGGTATCACCATGAGATTAGATCCTGCGACAGTAAGTTATCTGTCAAAATTTCTCAACCGGATGTATCATTTTACTGAATGATTTTTTTTTTTTTCCCCCCACTTTTTTTGGCGATTTTCTCAAAAATAACTCCAACGATTTTCTTCAAACTTGCATTTTTTTTTTTTTTTTATTTAAGGTGCGTCAACGTGTACGGTCATTAGCGCCCGGAGCCTTCTCAGTGCACTGCCGGCCTCCGGACAGTGTTCTCTCGTTACAGACAACACTGTCCATCACCGGATAGTGAGCTGTAGAGGCTCCTAGTAAGAAAAAAAATCTGGTGTGAAACACTCACACAACTTTCTCTTACTCCAGTTCTCAAAATGATAATTGACAAATTTTATAGTTTGTGTACCAAATTTAACGAAATTCGTCGAAAACTGAAAAAACTGTTCAGTAAAAACGCACTTCCGATTTACTAATTGTTTCTTGAAACTCGGAATTTCAGCCATCTATTTATTTCTAACTAATTATGTTTGGATGATAGAATTGTATAATGAACTAGGATACACTTTGATGAAAATCTAACCCCACCCCTCCACTAAAAGTGCTCTTAAAAGAATTTTCCCAGAGAAATGTTTTAGATAAAAGTTGTAGATCTTTGCATGTTTAGTTTATATACGAAGTTTCAAAAAATCGTCGGAGCCATTTTTGAGAAAATTGCGAAAAAGTGAATAAATCATTTAGTAAAGTGGTAAAGTAAACGCACTTCCGGTTATCCGATTTTTTTCAAACTCGGAATTTCAACAACATATTTAATTCTAATTAACATTATTTAGATGGCAGAATTGTCTAATAAACTGAAATAGCACTTTAGATGGAAACCTAACCCCACCCCTCCCTCAAAAGTGCCCTTCAGTGCATTTTCCCGGAGAAATGTTTCTAATAAAAGTTGTAGCTCTTTGTATGTGTGGTTGATGTTTAAAGTTTAAAGAAAATCGTCGGAGCCATTTTTGAGAAAATCGCAAAAAAGTAAAAAATCCAACTAGTAAAGTGGTACTTCCGGTTGAGGAATTTTGACAGATAACGTACTGTCAGATCACATAGTGATACCGAAACGGAATATCAAGTTTGAACTTTCTGCGATTTTTCATTATGAGCTACGCTGTTCACATACATACATACATACATACATACAATACACACATACAGACACACACACAGACCATTTGCTAAAAACCACTTTTTTGGACTCAGGGGACCTCAAAACGGATATTTCCGGTGAAAACTCGATATCGAAAATTTGACACGATTACAATACTTCCTCTTACTTAGGAGTAAGAGAAAGTAAAAATCTAATAGTAGCACAGCTGAACTCGAACCCGCGTCCTCTACGTGGGAGTCCAGTACGCTAACCACTTAGCTATTCCCTTCCCTTCAAACTTGAATTAACAACTACAACTTATATTGAATAAAAAGAGCTACAACTTAAATTTTGAAACATTTCTTTGGGAAAATTTATTTAAGGGCATTTGGGGGGGGGGGATTTGAGGTTATGTTTTCCTCTAAAGTGCCTTTCTTAGGTGATCATAATATAATATAATTCTACTATCTAAACAAATTTAATTAGAAATAAATAAATTGTCAAACTTCCGTGTTTCAAGGGAATTAGTAAAAACCGGAAATGTTAGTTTTTATTGAACAGTCTTTTTTTTTTTTTTCAGTTTTCGCGATTTTCTCCATAAAAACACCGAAGAATTTTTCATTAAATTTTGATATAGTAACTATAAAATTTGTCATTTATAAGTTTTGGTAAACTGCTCAAAGAGAAAGTTGTGTGAGTGTTTTACACCAGATTTTTTTTTTTTTCATATTCACGAGCTCGCAAGATGTTTATTTCCAAAATATAATTACGAAAATATCACAAAATCGTAATACTTCCTGTTAGAGAATAAAGTAAGTGTAAAAGAGTGTATTATAATATAAACATTCTCTATAAAAAAAAAACTTGAATTGAGGAATAATATTTTTAATAAAAATGAAAATTGGAAAATTTGTATAAAAATGTTCAAAAGTTTATTATTTAAAACTTTTGTTTTGGTTTGTTAGTTCTCCAAACATATAATTAAATAATAAAATGGAAGAGAATTCTTGAAAGTGGATGGTTCACTTCCTCTTGGAATGGTTGTTTTGATGCCACTTAACTTACTACTCCAACTTTTTTTTTTTTTTTTTTTTTTAATCCGCTCTTTTATAATTTTTTCCCCTGATCCACTCCTTTTGTTTCCTATCGAGAATATTTCTGGAGAAAGAGAAGTTTGTACCACTCAATAAAATCTGTATTCAAGCGATTCTCTTGTTTAAGAAGGACTACATTTTTTATTTTCAAGAGTACTCTGAACTCCCAAGTTTTTGAAATGTAGATTTTTTTTTTTTTGTTTAAATAAATTTTCTTTGTATATTTAATGATGACATAAAAAGTAACCTACTTCTTAATTCTCCATCTTCAGCTTATTAGAAGCGGAGTTAGGCGGTTCTTAACCTCCCCGGAAGTGTCCTGTGGTAGAGTGTCGCTGAGATGTTTTGGGTGATTTATGTCAACATTTCCTGTCAATTTTACAGGTTCTACAGTATTCAATAATCCTCTCGAAAAAGAGGGGCACAGTGCACAACAATCCTTTTGCAACATATTAACTTGACGCCATACAGCCATAGCTCTTAATGTACATAACTTGCAAAACTATTTTATCTTGTTTAAATTACTATAAGGCACTAAATGTTCACTTGTACCGGGATGCTGTCCCACTTCAGATACACACACAAAGAACATGACACATGTACATCAAAAAACATTCGCACCGATAGGAGTAGAGTACTTGATATTCCTCTACTCCATTTTGTACTTAAATCTAAAATAAAAACATATATACAGACTTAATCTAACCTAAACCATTCTCCCCAATAAATACTTTCATGCTAATAAATACATTCATTCAAAACTAATTAAGCCTAATCTAATTTATCTTTCATCTTCACCAAACATATTTTAGATTCACCTAATACAGTCTCACTCGAAGCTAAGAACCTGGATGGAGTAGAGTACTGGACATTCCTTTACTCCTATTGATTTATACCTAAATTAAAACACTACAAATATTTATATTAAAATAATTTCCAAGACTAAACTTTTAAGCGCACACTATATTTTGACCTCAATTTTACTTAAATATTCCACTATAAATTCGGCCACTTTTATGTCCTCTATCTTTAGAATTGTTATGTAGTTGAAGGGAGTTGTAATTATTGAACTAAGTTTACTGAACAAAACATTCCTCTGTTGATTAAAAACTGGGCAAATCATGATTAGCAACATATTAACTTCATCGGCTAACGTGTAGAATAGTCCAACCTAGCTCACACTTTTTTATATATTTATTCTGTCTTGGAATGAGGGGACATTGTTCATATATATCACTAAATTGTTAAGGTTGTGGAGCCAGTGGGAAATTAATCTCATCTGTTGCTCATAATAAAAAAAATGCAACTATATGGGTAAATTGTTATATCGAGAATGAACATTTTATTCAAATCTACCTTCTCAAAACAGTCGACGATCCGCACTACTCCACTTGTGGGCAGTAAATCTTACGCAAAGCCTCAAACTTAAAGTGGACAGTGGAAGGGGGAAAAGTAGGAGAAATTCAAACAAACCCTAGCGTATTTATTACAGTGTTTTATTAGTGCATATTATGCTCACGAACGAGCTAGAAAAAAGGAAAAGGATGAAGAATAGTCAAACAAAAACCGCAGCTGAGAGGATTTGATAGCGAGCAACAGGCGCGGTGTCCGCAGGAGATAAGGCCAGAGAGATGTTTCTGGAATGCATGCCACGGTGCAGTGGAGTTCTTCAGGAAGAGTTTGATTCTATTCCAGGTGAAGACGACAAAGCTGATGGAAAAAAACAGTTTAGCATAAAAAGTAACTGTGGAGTCAACCAGCCGAGAGGGTCGAAGACTCGAGCCATTTGACTTAAAATGGTGCGCTTAGTGGAGTCTGTCTTGCTCATGCGTACAACATAGAAAAAAAATTATCGGTGCCAGCCCAACACATTTTTAGAATTGGGTCATGATCCAGAAAAAGTCAACAAGTTGTAATGACATGGCAAAGTCATTGACATCGGCAAAGTCAAACACCAAAGAAATAATAATTTACAACTAGTGGTTCCAGCTAGCTGCTACCTTAACAAAGAGTAGCAGTAATAAAACCTGCGACCTAGTTGGCCGCCGGCTTCAAGACAGCCGCGGCCAAACAAACGATTAACAAAGCCTTTTCATCAATACTGTACATCAAAAAGCAAGCACCGCGATAAGGTGGCCACTGAACTGACCTGAATAAGGTCACCAAACTACGAAGGTCGCACACTAGGACAGATGTCTTGGTGTGAGTGTGAGCAACATTAATATAAACTCTATCATATACGACGAGAGAATTATTATATCATCTACGACCAAACGAGCACGTCTTTATACACAAGCGGCAGTTTACTATACACAGTTATATTCAAACTTATAATTCTCTTAGTTGTGCATCTTAGTTAGTTAATTTATCATTCTAATTTATCTTCTATTTATTACTAAGTATTTTATTATAATTATTAGTTACCATTTCTAACGTTCAAAGTATTGTTCAATTATAGTTATTTTTATATAAACCGTTTAATTATTTGAGCACTGACTTCCCAAAATCTCTCAAACTAACTTCCGCCCTCTTCAAGACATCTGCTACTCCAGGAATCACACACATCAAACGATTCCATTACAAAGTGGCTGGGTGCGGCAGTGGTCTGCGTGGAGATCTTTGAGAAGCGTGGGGCAATTAGTAGTCCATTATTCGTAGAGCTCAAAATCGCCCGCCATGAGAAGCTGAATTCGTCTTCGATGGACTTTCCAAGAATTCCAAACTTTACTACCAACAACTACGAGTGTACATAGAGTGTATTCAAAAATCGCCTAGCATTATCCAGTTCTGGACAATTGCCATGTATAAATGTGGCCATTTATACAATCAAGAAGTGTGAGTGAAACAGAAACATTTCGTTGTAGTGAATTCTCTACATGAACTTGGTGAATTTGCACTGACGATGGATGAAAATCCGAAACCCGGTCAGGAACAAAACCAATATGCTGCTACGACGGATAAAATACCAGATATAAAGGATTCTTTTGAAAAAAACTAACCGATAAACAGATAATAACAGATAAACATAAAAGAAATAAATAAACAAATAAAATTAATGCAAGAAGTGTTTATATAAATTATAGTTATGCCATAGTTACTGTCTTTCAAACCATGTTTTATTAGTGCATTTTTATAGTGTTAAAAAAAAAAAAAATTACTATAATTTACCTCCGTACTTCCAGGCGTCTCTGCCCGATATCAGGACGTTGAAGGGTTTATGAAAGTCGTATCTTTATGAGTCATTGTATCGGAGGGTAGACCCATAATTGTGTGTGCCTCCAAATCCTTGCATAGTTATTGGTAGTTCCCACTATGCCTAGTGTAAACCGGGGCCTGTCCAGTTAGCAATCTGCCGGCAACTGCCCTGACTATGCCTTGAACATAAATAATTTAGAATGGTGGAAGATTTAAAAGGACCTCCAAGGCTGCAGAGGGTGCCGTCATCATGGTCGCTTATCGTTCTCAGGCAAGCCAGAACCTTTGGACACCCCCAAGCGCCTTGACTCTCCTCCCCCCCTTGCAAGGTCCTCGTCCACCAAACTTTTCCATCAATAAGAGGAAGTAAAATATGGTTTCTTTTTCTTTTATTTTCTTTTTTCAATTAATGTCACTTTTTTAATGCCAATTTACTAAACATTAGAAAAGTTTATATCTGACACACTCTTTCTAGGTGTTATAATATAAAGGGCATAAAACAGCGGTGAGATAGTGTATTTATTTGATAAAATATGATTGACAAGCTGAAAAAGAAAAATAAAAAAAATATCCTGACATTGCTCCCTGTAGTAAGAATAGCATATTTTGTAATGTCGGTACTAAAAAAAGGAGAGTAAGTAGTGTCGATAAGCAAGGCCTGGCCACTTATTTCCTTTTACCAACCTCTAGAAAATATCTCATTTCCTGGCAAGCCTTTTTTTTTTTTTTTATGCCCTGCACTCCTTACCGTTTACCCTGGTACCCAATATAAGAGCTATGTTGTTGCTGTAGGTATTTACTAGCAGCGGTGGCGTCTAAGGGAAGAATAAGAGGGGGTGAAAGGTATTCGGTGGCTGTGTGGTATGAGTGGTAGCCACTAGAGAGTATGTATAACATAGCCTTCTTTTTCGTCATTTCGATTTCTATTGAGAAAAGTGGATCTTTCTGTTAGAGCAAATGTATTTTTTTTTTTTTTTTATGTTTTTTTCTTTTATATGCGTCACTTTGTTGTGAGCCATTGGTTGTAGATATTTCATAAAGATGGTGAGGAGGTTCGGTCAAAGTAAAGAGCTAGTGCAAAAAAAAAAACATCAACTAGGAATTATTATCAAACGTTTTAATGCACCCAACATTAGCGACAATTGAACGTTTCAATGTTACTAGATCCCATACCAACTGGTAGAACTTCAACCAATAATAATGAAAAGTCAGTTTAGAAGGAAATTTAACGCTACCAATCTCCCACTAATTCCCCCTCCCCCCTCTTCCAATAAATAAACTCTTACTACTGTAAGAGTAAATTATTAAGATCGTGATTAATTTTTTGGAATGAGATGTCATGATTATGATGTTACAAAAAAAAAAAAAAAAAACTCAGGAAATTCAAAATACATCAATTTTTCGACAAGGTCAAAATACATCAATCGGTAGTGCGTCTTAACTGAAGGATATTCTACGTTTTTCTCAGATAGGTTTTATGTCCAGCTATCGATCGATAGCGAACTACTACATATTCATATTAATACATCAAATAAAATACAAAGTCAAGATCGGGAATCGAACTCAGAATCACAATACACACCACACCTTAGTGGCCCATACTTCTAACACTCAGCTTTCCTGGCGCCTTGAACTTCGCACACTATCATACATACAATAACATAACATTTCGGGGGGGGGGATTGGTTCTCGAAAAACTGATTTTGGACTACATATATCCTTCCCATATTTTCGAAAGTCATTCAGTAAGTAACGAGACAAATCGCTGTAGCTCAGAAACGGTTTTTTTTTTTTTTAATCAATACAATAGTTTCAGTGCGTCAAGTTGACATCTTTGTACGAGGCATGTCCAGTAATTAAGTGTACTGAATTTTTGTAGGTTACAAAAATTTTTATTTGAACAAAAAAATTACCTGGTTACATTAGTACATATGTAAGCTATTTTTCGACATAGTCATCATTCCTCTCAATGCAGGTGGTGAAGCGGGGTATTAATTTTTTGATGCCTTCCTCGAAGTAGTTTCCCGCCAACCCCTTCTTCCTCTTCACCACCTTCCCCTTCCTTCACCACCTCGTCGGCTGAAAACCTTTTTCCACTCATGTGCAGCTTCAGAGAGGTAAAGAGAGTAAGCTAAAGGTGCTAGGTCAGGGGAATGCGCGGGATGGTTCGGGATATCCCATTTAAACGAGGCAAGCAGTTCCTTCGTGGCGTTGGCCGTGTGTGGTCTGGCATTGTCGTGCAGCAGGCAGACTCCCTTTGTCAGCATGCCTCTCCTTTTGTTCTGAATCGCCCTCCGCAATTTTTTTAGGGTCTCACAGTATCTTGCAGAGTTGATGGTCTCCCTTCAGGCATATATTCAATTAAAATTATGCCTTGACAGTCCCAAAACACGGATGCCATGATTTTCTTGGCTGAAATTGTGGTTTTGAACTTTTTGGCGGAGGGTGAAGAGGTGTGACGCCACTGTTGAGACTGCCTTTTGGTTTCAGGTGTGTAGTGTGCAACCCAAGTTTCATCTCCAGTAATGATGGAGCGGAGAAATTCATCTCCATGGAGTTTGTAGCATCTCAAAAATCTTGCCCGGCCTCCACTCGATTCAACCTGGCGGGAGATTAGATGACATTTTTCACGAAACGTATTGTCGCGTCGACAGTTCTCAACCGGTCTCGTTGCGGTGGGGAGGAATCAGGCTACACGATAGTGTAGTATCAGCTTCAGTCCCAACCAGTATGGTTTTGTATCGGGAAGATCGACGACAGATGCCATCATGAAAATCCTTGAATTGGTGCGTGGCAGTGGGCACAAGTACGTTCTCACAGTATTCCTGGACATAGCCGGGGCCTTCGATAATGTCTGGTGGCCGACTGTTTTGGAGTCACTAAGAAGACGAGATTGTCCACCATGTCTTCTAAAACTAATACAAAGCTACCTTACCCAGAGGGTAGCATGTTAGTGACTCATCGACCAATAACTAAAGGTTGTCCGCAGGGCTCGGTGGTGGGTCCGTTCCTGTGGAACCTAGTGATGGAAGAGCTGTTAAAACAGACTAATAAATTGGATTACTGTGATCGGTTGCATACGCTGATGACCTAGCAATAGTTGTCCATGGAGATTCTCGGAGGGAGATAGAGGAGCGTGCTTGCACAGCTGTGTCTCTAATAAAAAGATGGTGTCAAGAGGAAAAGCTGCAGATTTCGTTTGAGAAGTCGAAAGTGATGCTCATGAAAGGCAAGCTTCATCCCAGTCGTCCACCTTGGATCCGGGTGGACGAACAAAGAATAGCCCACGTAACCCAGTTCGAGTATCTGGGCGTGCTCCTGGATTGGAAGCTTTCTTTTAAGCCCCATATTCAGCGGGTCGCCTCTAGATGCCTAAACTTATACCAGGGGATCAAAAGAGTAGCCCGTGGAGAGTGGGGACTGAAGACTGGTGTGGCTCTGATCATCTACAGGGGCGTGATTGAGAATGTCGCAACGTACGCATCTGCCTGTTGGGCTGAAAAGCTGGACATGCGGTCATACAGCGGCATTCTATTAAGAATGCAGAGAGCTATTTTATGCTCGGTGACTAGGGCCTATGCGGCGGCGTCCACGGCCTCCTTACCGGTGGTTGCTGGAGTGTTGCCGCTCGATCTCCAAGCAGAGATGAGGGCCCTAAGATACAAACACCAAAAGAGGGACATGATCGTCCTTGATGGTCGGGAGTTGTCTAGTCAGATGCCTCCCGCTCTCGCAAAGAAAACGATCCGAGAGTATGAGATAGGGAAGTGGCAAAGACGCTGGGACGAGGCAGAGACAGGAAGAACTATTTATGAGTTCTTTCCAAATCTGCATCACAGACTGTCGATGCGATGGCTGCGGCTATCCCAGACCGTTACACAATATTTCACGGGTCACGGGGAGTTCAATTCTAAGCTCTTTGACTTGGGATTGAAAGATTCCCCAAATTGTGAATGCGGTCAGCGGGACACGGTGCATCATGTTCTCTTCCGGTGTCCTCTCCTCGACGAGGCTAGAATCCATATGGAATTCAAGCTGATAAGTAGGGGGGGGGAACTGGCCGGGAGAATGTAAAGAGCTGGTAACGAATGCAAGGAACTTCGAAGACTTTGTCGAGTTCGCTCAAGAAGTCGCAGTGATAAGAAGGACTAGACGTATAAGTAGAGGTCCGCCTCCCCGTGGCAGGGACGGGAACTTATCTACCTAGTAGATAAGGCTAAGTGACCATAGGCACCGGTTTTGGCGCTATGCGCTTGGTACGGTGGCTAAGAGTGTGCGTAATAATAATAATAATAATACACGATAGTGTAGCCAATATGTCGAAAACAAAATCCCTCCGGCCGTGAGAGCCTCAGTACACTTACTTACTGTACATGCTTCGTACTTAGTTTCTCATCAGCTGTTCGAGAATATTTTGTAAGCATAACCTTAAATTTATTCAGTTAACAATGGCGAGTTCGTTCGAGCATTGCACCTCAAAAGAACAACGCCCAGTGATTAGATTTTTAGTTGTACAGGGTTATTAAAGGTAGTGAAATCCACGAAAGCTTGTTGAAAGTGTACGGGAATAATTGTTTGGACCGTTCGAACGTTTACAAATGGCTAGAACAGTTTTGAAAATGGGCCATGTAAGTGTCAGCGACGAGCAACGAAGTGAACAACCGGTTGAAGTTGCAACTTTCACCCTCGAATCTCGTATTAACGCGTTAATTTAGGACAACAGAGTGTACAACTGTTGAACTGATAGCTGAAAAAGTACACGCGAGTGTTGGAACTGTCCATAACATTATTCAGAATAAGCTGCAGTACAAGAAAACTTGTGCGAGATGGCGCCTACAAAGAAATTGGGGGCGGGTGATCCTTATACATCCCCGCTACAGCTCCGACCTCGCCCTATTGGACTTCCATTTGTTCGGACCCCTTAAAGAGGCTCTATTACGTGGGAAACAATTTCAATCCAATGAAGAAGTTAAAAATCAGCTGCAAAAGTGGCTTCGAGATCAACCTAAAGAATTTTATACCAGAGGCATACACAAATTAGAAGAACGATGGGACAAGTGTATAAATGTTGCTGGGGAGACTATGTTGAAAAGTAGCCAAAGTTTTGTATTGATTAAATAAAATAGTTTCTGAACTACAGCGATTTGTCTCGTTACTTATTGAATGACCCTCGTATATTACGGCAATTGAGTAAAAATTTATGACGAAACCTCAAAACATGTATTTCCTTCCGGTTATAACGCAGTTTTGAAAAATATTATATGAATAGCCATATTTCATTTTCCGGCATTAAGAGAAAAATGTAAAAAGACATTACCAAAAATTCTTCACTATATCTGATGACTGCAGGACTTTTGGAAGAATCTTAAAGTATGTTTTGGAAACTGGTAAATGTAAACCCTACAATGTGACCCTTTAATCGTCCTTTCCAATGTGTTCGATAAGTCAATAACAAGTCTGCAATAGTAAATATTGTAAATAGTGCTTTATCGATTTGGTAGTTATCAATTGAAATTGTCATTCTTTATTTCTTAATCGATAAAATTCAAAGAGTTATATTAAAGGAATGAAGGAATTTAAATTCACTCACATTTGGTTATTAGCTTGTTGTATATATTTTATCGAGGACTTAAAAAAAAAAGAATATGTTAATTTGGCTTCTTTTGTCTTACAAATATAGCGTGACTTCTTCATACTATACTAAAAATAAATTGGCGGTAAATGTTATTGATGTACTAGTCACAAGGGCGTCTACCTTTCTCTTCTAGAAGAAACTTGTTACATTAGTCTGCATTTTAAGTGGGTCTGATGAATTAGGGAGAATGTTAGGTTTTTTTTTCTAGCTAATATTGAAGCGGTTTCTACTTATATAATTCAGTTTGAAAAGTGTATGGCGCAAGTAAAAGTAATCAGAAATAATAAAAAAAAAAAATTAAAGGGAAGGGAATAGCTCTAAGTGGTTAGCGTGCTGGACTCCCACGCGGAGGACCCGGGTTTGAGTCCAGCTGTGCTGCCCTTAGATTTTTTCTTCCTAGGAGCATCTACAGCTCACTGTCCGGTCTGTAATGAGAGAACACTGTCCGGAGGCCGGCAGTGCAAAAATTTATTAAATGAAAAAATTTATTTCATTGGGTGTGGATCTTTACTTTTTCCGGCATTTTTAATTTTTTCTTACTGATGTAATAATAAATAATCTTGTATACTTTTCATAATTGAGTTTTCATTTGAAAAATATGTATGTGATCCATTAAAAGTAAGTAAAAAGTAAAGTAATGCCTATTTTTCCAGGCGGGCTTAACGTCCAACTACCAAATTAGGTGTCGCGGACGGGGGCGGAAGCACCTACTTTACTATTAACATTTTTTAAACAAATATAAAATTTAGCAGTTATACGCCGGACTCGAACTGGGGTCCTCCCACTTACAAGTCCGTGCTCATAACCACTACACCAACACCCGCCCCTATGTGATCCATTATATCCTTATTTAAGCACACTATATGGACACTCCATAACGAAAAAAAAGGAAAAAATATGGTAGCCAGTTCATAATTCATATTTTGTTAAGGTAATGCCAACTCTATGAAGAAAATATGTAAATTAGAAATGTGGGAATTAAAGAGAGAGAAGTGAAGAGAATGTTACACCCAGATTTTAAAATTAAGGATGCTATTAATTTTCGTATGTGTACTGTCAACGCGATCTCTTGATGAATACACAACTACTGGTAGAAGTTAATGCTATTCTATTTTTTGTGTGTGTTTCTAATGAGCGGGCAAGTATCTCTAATTTGAAAAATGTTTGCAACTGCTCTAATAGTAAGGCTCTGTTGAAGGTATTAATTTCTTGCTTCTTCATTTCCAAATTGAATTTAGAATGTTCTAAAACAGGGAGTTTTTCTTCCTTCAGTGATGTTCTTTTTTTATGAGATTCTCGGAGAATGAGGATGTAGATAGATTGACCAAATTAGGCGCCACACAGCCTTTCGTTGATCCTACACCAGTCTTGGCGCGTCTATTGAGACGATTCTGTAAAGCTTTCAGGCAGGGTCAAGAACACTAATTAGGGTCCTAAAAGGCTGCTGCATGCCTTTCACTCACCACTCTCAGGCATCACTTACTTTGGACCGTGGTTTAATGCTCCTTTGGTTGGAACAGCATGTCTCTCATATGTTTTCTCATAAGTTTACAGCTCCTGTTCGTCCTGTCTTGTGTGGATGGATTGGACCCGGGATCAGGATTTTTTTTGTTCTAGATCCAGGCTGTTGTTGTTTTTTCTTTGAAGTAGCAATATGGGCCCTGAGGAGCTAGGGATTGATCCATTCATATAGACGACTACCAGGGTTGTTATCTTTTCAAAAAGAAATCTTTCTTTGATTCTTCTAAACTCCTTATCTCTAAACATCAGTGGCCAAATTCATGTTTAAAATTCCTAGTTGTCATTTTTGTAGTCTTAACTTTAATGAGATTATAACTGATAACATGAAAAGTATAAATCCTACTCAATACCGTTTTCGAAAAATGCAATGCAATATTATGCACCAAAATTTCGTGTCATATTCATATAAGTTTTTAGCTTCTTTACTTGTTGAAGGTTATCATTTAACTGTAGCCGTTAAATAAAAAAAAAATAAAAAAAAAAAAAATAGATACTATATCTTAACGGTTAAGTGCAATGGGAAAGCAACAAGGCCTTGAAGATAGATTTTTATGGACATAACGCAAAAACATTGACCATATTTAATGTCAAAGTTGTACTTTTTTAACCAATAAATTTCCAACCCAAAGAAATTTTAAACTGCAAAAAAAAAGGTACAGCAACAAAATTAAATAGTAAGTTTCAAGTTTCATCATTTTCATAATGACTACATCAAAAACCTATTTTCAGTGTGAACATTATTTTGGGAAACCCAAGAAACGTTTCTCAAGTAGGGTACTAAGAAAAATTATTTATTTATTTATTTACATCTGCTTAATCAGTTGACATACAGAGGAAGGTTGGCCAATGCGTATGATACAAAAGCAAGCGTACAAAAAACAAAAATAAAATAAAAAATCAGTAAATAAAAATCAAAAAAACAATTGAAAAAGCAAAAAGAGACTAATTTAGTAAACATAAGACACAAAGCTACATACTGTAACGTTTTTTCCCCTCTAAACTAGCTACTGCAACTAGTTTTAAGAGGGTTCGTATAGATAAAATACTCCAAACTTCAATAAAGAAAACACCAATTTATTGTTATACACAATAAATTACAAAAAGCAACACTTAATAATAATTACTTCCCAGTTTAAACCACAAAAGTTCACTTTGTTCACTTTTTATACACTTTCTACAAACGTACACTTCGTTTGTAACTGGAAACTCTCTCAACTCTCTGCGGTCCCACTATTTATACCGGTGGAGAATCTTCTCAATCCTTCCAGAAAGAACTAGAGCGCGTCGCCAGCGCTTCCTAGCGGCCTCTAAGAGAACTGGAGGTTCCTACTTTCTTTCCTAGATGGCACCACTGGCTGCGTTACAATACTGTACACCAGGGATGTCAAACTCAAAAGCTAACTTGGGCCAAATAAACAATGCTTAAATTTAGGTGGGCCGCAAAAAAAAAAAATCAATGTTCATAGTTACAAATATTTTTATATTAACTATGTAATGGAATCAGATATTAGATGTAATGGAATCGTTTGATGTGTGATTCCTGGAGTAGTAGATGTAATGGAATCGTTTGATGTGTGATTCCTGGAGTAGCAGATGTCTTGAAGAGGGCGGAAGTTAGTTTGAGAGTTTTGGAAGTTAGTGCTCGAATTATTAAACGGTTTTTTATATAAAAATTAACTGTATTTTAACAATAATTTAAACGTGATAAATGGTAACTAATAACTATAATAAAATACTTAATAATAAATAGAAGATAAATAGCTGATAATTTAGAATGGATAAAATAACGAACTAAAGTGCACAACTACGAGAATGATAAGTTGAATATAACTGTGAATTGCCGCTCGTGTATAGTTTGGTCGTAGATGATATAATAATCCCTCTCGTCGTATATCATAGGGATTTTATATACTGTTGTTCACACTCACACCAAGATATCTGACTTAGTGTGCGGCCTTGTGCGACCTTCGTAGTTTTCTGACCTTTTTTTAGTGGCCATAGTTATCGCGGTGCCTGCCTTTTTGATGTGAGAATTGATGAAAAGGCTTTGTGTTTGTTTGGTTGACCGCGGCTGTCGGCGGCCAACAGTGTTACTGTTTTCACCCTTTATTGATTATTTCTTTGGCGTACTTTGCCGATGTCAATGACTTTGCCATGTCATTACATCATCCGCCTTTTTGATGTGAGAATTGATGAAAATGCTTTGTGTTTGTTTGGTTGACCGCGGCTGTCGGCGGCCAACAGTCAACAGTGTTACTGTTTTCACCCTTTGTTGATTATTTCTTTGGCGTACTTTGCCGATGTCAATGACTTTGCCATGTCATTACAACTAGCACCTTGTAATGAACATATATAAAGTTAAATTATTGTTTACTCCGGATACTTGACATCTCTTCTCTGATACTATCTTTCCCATTTCGGGAGAAATGTTATTGGCCGAGACTACTTTCAAAATTGACCCAACGTGAGCGTTATTAATAGAGTTTCGGACAGGAGATTTATTTCCCTATTCATAACAGAAAATAATTGCTCGCACTGATAAGTACTTCCAAACATGGAAATAATTTCATTTGCGAATTTTCGAGTATTTTCAAATTTTGCCGGTAAATATTTGTAAAATTCAGGCACACCCACTTCAATGAATTTTGCCTTCAAATTTGAGTCGCACTGAATCTCAATCACTTCCATTTGCATTTGCATATCACTGGGTACTGAGTCTATATTTATTGAGAAAATCGAAGAAAACAAACAAAATTTGTCTTCCAAAGAATTAAAATCTTTAAACCTTGTTTCAAATTCTGTTCTAAGATTTGAAATTTTTTTTGCGTAAATTTTGATACGATGCAGTATCATCTAAACTAGATTTGTTCTTGTTGCACGTTGGGAAGTGCGTTAAATCTTCATTTTTCAGTTGCCTTTCCCAAAGAAATAGTTTACATTTGAATGCTTTAATTATGTCAAACATGTTCGTAATGTATCAGTGACATTTTCCGTGGTAGCCTGCTTCATTTTGTGGTCATCGACCGGTTTCGGGCGTTCGCCCATCTTCAGGATGCGTTTTTTCCGACAGTGTGACAACACAGACTTGCACAGAGCAACTTAGTTTCACACTAACTTTAGTTTCACACTACCTAGTTAGTGTGAAACTAAGTTTGCTCTGTGCGAGTCTGTGTTGTCACACTGTCTGAAAACGCATCCTGAAGATGGGCGAACGCCCGAAACCGGTCGATGACCACAAAATGAAGCAGGCTACCACGGAAAATGTCTCTGATGCTTTCCAGCTCTGCGGAACCAACCACCACAACAAATGTTCGTAATGATTTGATCCTTGCCTTGTAACAATAAATTTAAATTGGTTTAGTGTTTGGTTATATCAACCATAAAAGATAAATCTTGCAATCATATTTGATTGGAGAACAAGCTTGTATCTTGATTTTTAGTTTGTAAAAACTTACATATTTCTTCTTTCAAATCACAGAATTGTTTGAGAACCTTGGAGCAAGATAACCGTACCTCGCTATAGTAGGATAAACCTGAATATGTACTAATTTAATTCACTTAAGAAAGCAGTGAACTGAGAGTTGATTTAAGCCTCGAGATCTTAGAAAATTTATAACATTTTTTTATATATGACAAAACATTCTCCATTTTCATTACCTTCGTGCATAGTACTTCTTGATGTATAATGCAATGCGTATGATGAATTTTTGAACCGTCAATTTCACTAAGTTTTTGTTGTAGTAATGCTACGAAGCCGTTGTTTTTTCTGGTCCATGGAAGGAGCGCCATCTGTAGCTACAGAATTTAATTTTGACAGAGGTAGATTGTATTTTTGCAGAAGTCCAAAAACACTATTAAATATATCATGTCCTATAGTAGTACCATGCATCGGTATTAGCTCCAATAATTCCTCAAAAATGGTTAAATCCTTGTCGCAAGCACGAATAAACACAGCTAATTGAGCTATGCCACCAATATCCGTACTCTCATCACAGGCGATGGAGAAAACTTTCAAAACTAGATGATTTTGATTTGATCTGATCTCTTAAATTGGCGGCCAAGTCGGTAATTCTTTCCGCAACTGTATTTCGAGACAAAGAAATTGTTTGAAAAGCCTTCGAATTTTTAGGACAAACAATTTCTGCAGCTTTAATTAGACATTTCTTGATGAAATCACCTTCAGTAAAAGGCTTCGAGTGTTTAGCTATCTACTCGGACAAGACCTAACTTGCATGTACCGCCTTTTCATTTTCTTGCAATACTTTACTATATATTGACTGTTGTTTTTTCGTACCGAACTTGAGCTCTTTCAACTTCTCTTGTCTCATTAATCCTTCGTAATTATCATATTTTGATTGATGATGTTTTTTGTAATGACGTTTAATATTATATAACTTCGGTACATTAATGGTACTATTGCAAATCAGATATACTATTTTACCATTTATTCACAGCAATAATATTCCAATTCCCATTTTACTTGGAATATTCGATGTCCGTCGGCGATTTTTCGTTTAGTTTTACTACCACTTGGCTTCGATATAGACATACTGAAATAAATAAGCAATTGTTAACAGAAAATAATAAAACATTTTAATTACAATATCAATGTTTTGTCTTGAATATTAACTTACCAAGCAGAGAATAACTGCACAAATCAATAAGCGTAATATAAATTAAGCAATAATCATAACCACTTGTAAGATAACATATGTATAATTACGTCTTATTAGGTCAGAAGCATCAGGTGATGCGTAGCAGTTTGCCGTTGATAGCTTAGTGTGAAACGGACTCCATTTCAGCCAATTAGAATTTTACATTTTCGCGCGTACAATTTAAAATGATCCGTATAGTTTATAAATAAAGTAGATTATAATTTTATATGCTGGTTTCGTTTCTAATTCACATTTCTATTTTATTTTTACTTTGCGTCGGATATATTGACTGGGCCGCAAAAATGTTCATCTCGGGCCGCGAGTTTGACACCCCTGTTATACACTATATTTAAGTGATCTATACACTTTACTATACCACTCTATTAAGAATACTATACACTTTATTTAAGTGATCTAGCTCTGAAAAAGTTAGTAGTTTAATAAATCTTTCATATTTCTTCTCAATATTGGAGATGTATTTGTTTATAAATTTATTTCATAAATTACTGAATGCTGGGCAAATGGCAATAAAGTGGGGATAAATCATCTATTTCATTCAAACAACAAAATTTGCAAGTGTTACTACTATCAAATTTATAGTTGTATTTGTTTAAATAAATACAGCAATTTTTCTTACTAGACTAATCGTAATTGTGATAATAGTCTCAGTTTGTTTAATGTGAACATTAAAATTAAAATAGAATTCACCAGAATTTAGACTGCTAATATTTCTGTATATCACACTATAACGTCTATTTAATACATTATCAATATCTCTATAGAATAGATTATTTTTAAAGGACTCTAATAAATTTGTATAATTATCTTTAATTTCTTGAGACTTCTAAATATGATCTGCTCCAATTGGGCTTAGGTATTTTTGGAGTTCCAAGACCCAGTTAATTGGCATCCTGTAGTTGCTCAAATCCAATAATCTACTATAACATAACTTAGGGAGACTGGATTCCGACATTTTGAGTAGAGATTGCCACCAATTTAACATTCTCTTAAATATCTTAAATTCTGAGTGAAACCTTTCCGGTTCAAGCCTAACAAAGGCATCAGGAGTACATTTTGGAAGGTGTAATAAAATCTTTAAAAATCTCAGTTGCCCTCTTTCTATATAATATGGCTGTTAGTAGATCCCCAAATTTCTGACAAATATAGCGGCACGCTTTCTGTTATTAAATCATAAATATTTATTTTAATATTCCAGTTATCACTTTTACTAGAACTCAGTAAAGATATAACAGTTGATGTAGCTGTAGCATTCCGGGCAAGAAAATATTCAGTTGCTTTCCAGAATTTGGCAGAGGAAGAAAATGGGACACCCAAATAGGTGAAACTATTGCAGTACTCAATAGAGTGAGATCGATAGATTAGTCGCTTCAAATTCGAAAAATTACCACCTTCAGAGGATACCAAAGCAAAAGTTTTATTTGTGTTTACAGTAAGGCTGTTAGTGGTGCAGTGTTCGGTCAGAATGTTCAAATTTCTTTGAGCAGTTACCCAGGAGGGAGGGAGCAGTACCATGTTATCCGCGTAGAGAATCATTTGCAGGTCTTTGCTTTTATTTAAAGGTAGTCCAACAGAGTTATGGTCAGTAAAGAAGTCTACAGTATCAGAAGTAAATAACGAAAAAAGGAGTGAACTCAAGATTTCCCCTTGTAAAACACCCTCAGAAACAGGAATTTCACAGGATACAGCACCATTTTCATACAGATTCATTATTAACTTTAAAAATTTCGGACTTAAACCCAAATTGTAGAGCTTAAACTATAATTTCTGATGATTTACAGAATCAAAAGCTCTCCTGTAATCCACAAAACTGCAAAGACCTTGCTTCTCTTCAACCGTAGGCAAATATTCAAGGCTTAATGACAGAGTAAAGTCCCAATCTCCGACATCCTCGACCTTTCCGAAAACCTATTTGTTCTTCGGGGATTAAATTTTTCAAGTCTACCCACATAGAAGAAAGCCTATTGCAAAGAATATTTGTGAAAATTTTTGTGATATTGTTAAAAATTGCAATGCCACGATAATTGAAAGGATCAATTAGCCTCATCTTAATTAATGACCATGATTTAGGAATGAGTTAATATTTAAATACCCGGTTAAATAAATTTTAGAAATTGAATCCATGAAGAATTAGGAGATCCAAAGCATTCATTCGGAACACAATCGAAACCCGCAGCTTTATTCAGCTTGCTGTTTTTAATACTTTGCAAAAGTTCTTCCATTGTTATATCAGCGTCTAGCAAGGGATCAAACTGACCCAAAAAAGTTAAATTCATATTTCAATTTAGGTGGTATGATAGATTTATAAAATTTTTCCCCTGGATTTCAATTTGGTTCAGACAATAGACTTTAGATTTAAATTTATTCACAGCTGCCCAGAATTCACTTGGATTTTTCACGTTTTTTAATGCAATTCTTACATTATCAAAATTTTGAATTAAACTTTTATATTCTTTTTTAATTTTACAATAATCTTTAGGGTATCCACAATTAAATCCATTTTTCTTACATAAAACAAGTTGAGATTTAATCTTTTTCTTTGTCAACAGACAATTATGATCATACCAAGGCTTATTGTTGATAGATACCCTTAATTTTATCCTTTATTCTTAATTTTTTACTAAAAAGGAGTCCAGATTTTATCATAAATTTATGCATGTTTGAAACAAAAATAATCGTAGTTCAAATTTGGATCTATAAAATTGGGATCAGAAATGTTAAATTCATTTAGTGAAGATTTAAATTTTCCTAAAGTATCATTATTTCTCTTTAGACAGCTGATATATTGGTTAGATTTGGGAATACTGTCAGAATGGTGCGATTTAGAAAGAGGAGATATTACTGAAACAATACAAAGATTTATGATCCGTATAATGAGAGTTATTTAATACTGTAAAGTTACGGATAAATGGGGGCTAAACTCCATGTTAAACCAAACAAGATCAACAACACTACAGCCATTTATATCAACATAGGTAAATTCCCCCTTTACCATCCCCACTTATACGACCGTTACAAACGAAATATCCAAACTGTTCCATGATATCAACTAGAAGTGTGCCTCTTTTGTTAGTAGTAGAATCTTGGGGAATTTCTACATTTTTCGAAACAAGTGTTTTCAAATATTTCCTCATCAACATTGTGTTAAGTAAGCCAATGCTCGAATTGAAATCACCTCCTATTAAGATATATGAATCAGGGTAATTTAAAAAACAAATAATATAAATCCTCATGGAAACAATCAATAATATTAATATCAGATAAAGAAGGTTTCCAATATACCAAGCCGATAATAAAATTGATATAACCAAAACTAAATCGTAAACATAGAAAATAATCTTTACAAATGTCTTTACATATTGTAACATTTTTCCCTGTAAACTAGCTACTGCAACTAGTTTTAAGTGGGTTCTTATAGATAAAATACTCTAAACTTCAATAAAGAAAACACCAATTTATTGTTATACACAATAAATTACAAAATACAACACTTAATATAATAATTACTTCACAATTTAAACCACAAAAGTTCAATTTGTTCACTTTTTATACACTTTTCACAAACTAGTGACTTCGTTTGTAACTAGAGAACTCTCTTAGACTGATTGTGGTCCCACTATTTATACCAGTGGAGAATGGTCTGGAACTTCCTCGATCCTTCTACATAGTGCTAGAGTGTGCCGCCAGCGCTTCCTAACGGCCGCTAGGAGAACCCGAGGTTCCTACTTCCTCCCCCAGATGGCACCACTGGCTGCGTTACAGTACATTATTAAATACATTTTTCTTTTGCTCTACCCTTCTTATGTGTTTTTTTGAGCTTTTGATGAAAAACAATCATAGTTAATCAGAAATTTAGGGGGAAAAAACCATCACTATGGAGCCAGGTCTAACAAAAACATAGTATATCAAGACTTTGTAGTCTTACAATTTCATCATTCAATAAATTATGCAAACATCTGTAACCTCTAATATTCCAAAAACCAAACTTAACATAATCACAAGATCCAAAAGAATTCGAACAAGCATCATTTAAGGTTATTTTGGCTTCTTGAATAAAAAAAAAAAATCAGCAATAGAAGTGGAACGCGGAAGTATTCGACGAGATCTTTCCTTTTGGAGCTGGTAGACTTGAGTGAAGAATCAGAATCACAAATTTCCTGGTCGTCCTCATCAGAGGTATTGGCCAGCTTTGATGGTGGTCTCAAAAACAACTTTAGGCCAATTACTTTAGGCTTATCATTAATGTTAACGCTTGACTAATATTATACCATTTTTATGCCGGACAGATTGTAATAGTCCTTGAGTCTTTAAATAATCTGAAGGTAAATAATGTGAGAAGTTCGTTAACATAAATA
Organism: Triatoma infestans; assembly: GCA_011037195.1. NCBI lineage: Eukaryota > Metazoa > Arthropoda > Insecta > Hemiptera > Reduviidae > Triatoma > Triatoma infestans. The sequence continues at coordinate 201,151 of JAAEAF010000757.1, forward strand.
TTTTGACCCATTTCAGAGGTAATTTTTTCTCTATTTTTTTTTTTGGAATTGATGATAAATTTATTTTCATGAAGTATATACAAATTTTATAATAATGTAAGGAATATTTTGACGCCCAAACTTAAGTCGATATATATATATATAATCCATCATTTCTGGTTTCATATCAATATTTATTAAATTTGCAATTCTCTAGAGAATATCAAAAAGATCTTCATTTTCATTTAGAAAAATATTGTCAAATTTGACAAAATTCTGTTAAGAAGTTTGGAAGCATTGTAAAATTTCTTTATTTAAATTATTTATTTGGGTAATTGTTCACAAGCGTGCCCCCAAGATGGATGACAACTAGCTGTAGTATAACCTAGTCACTACTAATCATCCTACAATCACGTTTTTGATATTTATGATTTATTTATTTATTCATTCATATTTCTTGATTTCATAAAAAAAAGTATCAGACTAAATATAAGTAAAAACTACGAAACACAATCAGAGTTTAATTTCAAATATTGTCCCAAGAAATTGTGGATTTGAATTACCGAACATTGGCTAATTAATTTGTAGAGACAGTAGACTAATCAATTCTAAACATACCAGAAATAAATTACTTATTATATGAAAGAAATGAAATATATCAGAAATAATAGAAATGAGAGTAGGAGTGAAATGTTATTGGTGAGATGATGTGTTTGTAGTTATAGTGGCTTGAGCGGTTTAGTAAAAGGGCTTGTATGTATGTATGTTTGAGATAGAAGTGAAGTATTAGTAATAATCAAGAGAGCACCACTGTTTTTAAAATAGATATATTCTCTAAGAGAAATTAAGTTACTTTAAAATATCACAATAATAAGCTTATAATAAACTCTTATGTTATAACTTAAAACTGGTACAGTTCTGATGTGTTCTCCTTGGTGTCTACAACAAATCTGGCTTGAAGGAATGCTCTCTTTAGCGGGGGATTTTCTTTTACAAAAGAGTTGGCCTAACGGGTTTTTCTGCCTTTATTTTCCTAATAGCAATGACTTAGATTGTAGTATACCTGCTCGGTACCCATCACTAAATTACACTATTTGAACTATCTAATTTTCACAAAACTATTTTCTAAAACTATTATTTTTCCATTTTGTAGTTCCCACTACAGAGTGAGCGGTTACTGTGGTTAGTCGTCGTCCATCTTGGGGGCACGCTTGTGAATTTTTTTTTTTTACATATCTTGAGCTCTTTTTCTAAATTATCTGATAATTTTTTAAACTCTGTTTTAAAATTTTTTTAAATCCGTGAATAAAGCTGTTTGCTCCTTTCTAACAGCAGTAATATCAATAAGCGAGTGAATCAAGTTTGGCAATAATAAGATTATTGATATCAGTTGCCCCCACTACCACTTATCTTTTGGTCCCCCACTATTGCCCGCTGGCAGTTACTTTGTCAAATGGCATGATACAAAGATTGCACAAAATGTACTAACTAACAAACTCATAGCACACCGTGACATATGTATGTGTTCTCTATCCGCTCCAAGCTCACATATACTGTTCAATTGAAGTAAATCTATTAAAACTTTAATTTTTTTTTTTCACTAATAACGGAGAAACTACTCGGTAGAAACTTTTTAAACTTCACCATGGTTTTTATCAAGTTAATATTTATATACACCTGAGAAAATTCACTCTTTAAATCTGTCTTAAATCTTGAAATTTTTGAAAATAATGATATAAAATTTCCATCTTGAATATTTTTTTTATTTTTTTTACATTAAGGGATTCAACTATAATAAGATTTGGTATTAACTCATCCTGTTTTATAAGCGGAAATTCTCTTCTCTTTCTTTTTTTTTTAAACTTTTTAAACAAACAAACAAAAAGCAATCTTCTAATTAAGAAACTCTTTCAGTTTACCAAGGAAATTAGATTTTTTTGACAAAAAACTCGGTCCTTTTCTTAGGAAACATTCGTATTTTTTTATTATTAGTTCTTGGTAAAATATAATATTCACTAATTATATTACACTAAAAAGTTATTCTCATTTTTTAAAGCAAAACTAACTTCGATTTTTAACTAAATTGAAATTAATATTGATTGTTGAATTATAACCAAAACTTTGTAGTTTTCAAAAAAATTCAATTTAAATCTTTGACGTGTCCCAACAATGATTATTATTATTATTATTATTATTATTATTATTATTTTTTTTTTTTTGGCACATCAATTGCCAGGGTCATTAGCGCCCTCACAAAGTGCCTTTGGCATTCAACCACACAACCACACATTTCTATCATACGAGAATCACACAAATAAATACACTCATCCCATAAATACATTCATCCCAAAATAAACACCATTTACACACATTTATACATACCTACCACTATTAAGAGTGTAATACTCTATATTCTTCGCAACCCTGTTGCTCTTACACCTAAATAAAAAAATAATATATATACACTCCAAACCAAAACCTAAATATTAAAATAGATATCTAAAGATTTTAAATAATCAAACAATTGATATTTATATTTTACACCTGGGCCTAACAAGTCTACCATATTATTAGGCAAACCTACTCTATCTCGGTGTGTGAGACGAGTGTGGCCTATTCTCGATCTCGTCAATATCAACCCCCTTCTCTTCTTGATAAGGTTTCAGTTTTCCTTCTTCTTACAGTAGGCA
>JAAEAF010000757.1:204129-247479 GCA_011037195.1 Triatoma infestans
TAACTTTTTTAACGAAACATTTCAGGTCCTCTGGTTAGAATTCGTATATCAGATCCGGTTGTTGTGAAGTAGTGGCTCTCGCTGTTTCGTCTGCCTTCAATCCCAACGTGACTTGGAATCCAAAGAAATACTACAACTCTTCCTCGTTTATGCAATTCTTTTAGCTGCTCATAGATCTTATGGACTAAGGGGCCATTTGAAAATTTGTTTTAATTGGTAGTTACATGTTAAGGCCCCTGATAAAAGGCATTACTTTACTTAAAGGAAAATTTCTTGATTAAATTTTATAAATTAGAAGTAAGAGAAAGTTGTGTGTGTATGTGTGTGGTGTGTGTGTGTGTGTGTGTTTTTCACCCTAGATTTTTTTTTTAAATAATTTTGTGGTAGATGCAAGAAACATAAAAATATATTTAATTTGAAAAAAGTCAAAAATATCAAGAATATGTGACGATTCCCTTGCAAAAGGACATTTCAGATAGAAGACTACTATTGTCTTTTAGAGTTCATGAACTTGATAGCATTGTCCTATCCCTTCTTCTCACAGGGGAGCATTTGAACGAACAATTAGAAGATATTCCCTTCAAGTATAGTTGGTTGTAGACACTCAGAAGCAGAACACTTGTTTTTCGCTCTCTCTAGCATCAGTGCATATTAATTAAGTTTATAATATCTTGCAAATAACTTGTAGTTATTATTTCAATAGAATTATATTAATTGTTAGCAGTGGTGATTACTTTCTTATTACTAATACTTCTCTCTTAAACATATATTTACAAGCCCTTTTACAAAACCGCTCAAACCACTACAAACATACAACACAACATCAGCAATTACATTTCAATTTATTCATACATTTAAAACACTTACACACAATCACACACACGTTTATACTAGGCGCTAATTATTTTTTTGTTTTATAGTAAAGGAACCACCTCAGAACTTGTATTTCCGGTGAATATTCTTAATTTACATTCTTTTATTTTTACATCGATAGTCAGTTAATGAGATAAATAATTCGACACATTAACTCATACCAAATAGATAACACGACAAAACATGAAGTTTTCTTGTATGAAATTTGTTTCAGAATTTAGTATAAGGAAACTTACATGGTAAAAAAAAACAAAAACAAAAAAAAAAAAGTCTGAATACATAATAGAAGTGATTGTAACATTGTACATGATACAGTATAAAAGAGGGCTTTCAAATATAATTGCTTAGTCGGCCATTACATGTTAGACAATAAAAGATCAATAAATCATTACCATCAAGAAGAGTGACTACTATAAGTTGATCAAGCAACTCCTGTGGTCTACATAATACATCGCAAGTATTGTTGGCAGCACTCTTAAAAGTCTAAAAAAGACAGAAGTACCACAGACCTAGATTCCATATAACACTTTGATTCTGTCGCTTTTTTTTTTTTTTCTTTTTTTTTTTTTTCCTTTGTTCATAAAGTTTTAAAATTCTACACTTAAGGGTCGGACCTTTTCTTTTCGTTTTACTTTCTCCTTCACGGCTGTTTAGGGATATGAAAGTGTTAAAATTTAATTAGTTCTATGAGTTTAGGGTGTTGGTGTAGTGGTTATGAACATGGACTTGTAACTGGAAGGTCCCCAGTTCGAGACCAGTAGTATAAACTGTTAAATTTTATATTTGTTTAAAAAAATGTTAATAGTAAATTAGATGCTTCTACCGTTCCCCGTCCACGATACCTAATTTGGTATCGCTAACCTAATTGGTTGAACGTTAAGCCTGGCTGAAAAAAAAATAGGGATTACTTTACTTTACTGCGAAAGTAATTCGATTTTATTAACATCCAAAAAAAAAACCGTTATTGAAACTATTCTCGTAAATGTTTCAAGCAATTGAACATAATTCTTTTTTTTCCTCATTATACTTTTTGTTGAATTTTTTTCCAACTAGTCGCCCTTTCAAACTAGGGAAATGTTTGACTTTTTCTTGGCTCAGCTTGGCCAGAACTTTAAGCTTGCAAAATGATTTTATATTAGAGGAATATTTCTTTTAAACTATTGATTTACCTACACTAACCTACATTATTTTCTATTTTTCATATATATATATATATATATACTCTATATTTATGTATTCTAACTAATTCCATTTTTTTTTCTTTGTATATCTAATTCTACGATTTTTTTTGTTTTTTTTTCCATGTTTAGGAAATATAAATTAAAATTAAATTAGGCATACAGCATACATTGCTTGGGTTTTGTTTTTCATTTTCACTTATATTCATGACTCCCGGCTAACGGATGTTTATCCATGCCGATAAATACTCTGTAAATCTTTCTTTCGAAGCATGAATTGTAATCATTATTAATAAAGTATTATTATTATTTTTTTTTTTTAATTTAAGGCGCTTCAACATCTATGGTCATTAGCGCCCGGAGCGTTCTCAGTGCACTGCCGGCCTCCGGACAGTGTTCTCTCGCTACAGCCATCACCGGGCAGTGAATTGTAGAGAAAATCAGTGCTCCTGGGAAGTGAAAATCCAATGGCAACATGCTGGATTTAAATCCGGGACCTCCGCGATGCTACCACTGATCTAATCCCTTCCCCTTCTCGCTTGGCTTGCGCCAATTAACCAGGGACGCAACCCTAGTTTGTGTACTGTTTATCCTTGTCAGTAAATTGTAGAATGTATGTAGCTTAAGTGTATTCTGCATCTGTTCTGCATGGAGTACACAGCTGTGGTAACCCGTGGGGTTGTTACTCTCCATGTATCTGCGTGTGCAACAGATACCCCTTGCGGCCTAGTTCATGTAAGTTTTTCCGTAATGTCACGAGGCAGGAAAAAAATCCTGCAAACAATTAATCTCTTCATGTTGTGAATTGCTGAGAAGTAGTTAAATAAAAAAAAATGTTAAAGCATTTCCTGTTTACGACATAAAGCACTAAAACACTCCATTAACATCAGACCACCATCGGAAGTAGTGTGATACCCACGAAGTTTCTGAATGGGTATTTTCTCAGACATTTAAGTTTTTTAATTTCTAAAAAAAAAGAAAAAAAAAACTTCTTTTACGGTTAAAGTCGTTGAATATCAATTTCTTACAAATATTGCTTACAAACTGTGCTGTATCAATCACGTTTATGAATTCATCAAGTAGGAGTGAGAAATAAATACAGATTTACCAAGTCATCTTTTAATTAGGAATAAACATCATTAGATATTACTTCAATTCCATATTGGCCCAAAAGTTGTAGGGATTTAATATTACCGATAATATGTCAATCTTTTTTTTTTTTGCAATTATCAAATAATGCAACTGTAGCTTGCAAAAAAGCTTCGTTTATCATTTTACCGTCTTCATAATCGTTTCACCGTCTTCACCGGGTTTTTACTTTAATCCGTGAAAAACACGATACAATGCATTAGTGGTTACGTTGTTTTTATCAGCCTCTTATTTAAAACTGCTTATTGATAACTTAACTTATTGTTTAATTACCTAATATCGCTTTTCTCATTGTCATCTTTAAAAGGAAATATTTCAATAATTATTACTGAATGGATTAACTTGTAATGCCATTCGACATTATTTTTTTTTCCTACAGACCCACATTTGCATGACACAGTTTGGCATTATATACTTTGGCCATAATATTTTGTAAAAAAATATTTTTCTTCCCATTCTGAATGGAAGCGTTTTTAATTTTTTTTATTGCTATTCATTAAAACTAGGGTTAGATTACGAAGGAAAAACAAATAGAAGCATAAACACTCAACAATAAATAGAAACACAACAACGTTGCTTTGACAACCGTCACAACTAACTGAACAACCTAAATAACTATAAGTATGGGCCACTTATGCTACCACTTGAATAACAGCCGATAAAATATTCCAACCAATACCTTACACGGTAAATATCGTGATTTTGATAATTTTTTATAAAAGTATATTAAGATAATTTTAACTCTACATAAAATATTTTTATTTATTTAATTTTTTTAATTGTGTTATTGAATATTTACAGCTACATACCTAAATAAATATCTAACAAGTAAAATAGGCTAATAGGAGATATAAACAACGGTCATGAATGGTATTATCCAGCGACAACTAGCATCAGTTAGGGCCAACAACGTCTCAATTGCCTTGAGGCATTGCCTGCAAGTTTGGTTGAGGAGAGGGTTTGGGCGAGAGGATTGGGTTAAAGGGGAAGTCTGCTGTGGAATTTTTTGTACCGGAGCTTGGCTGGATCTGGACAAAAGGAATCTTCAGATCAGTGTGGATTATAAGGTTGGAAACGTAATAAGGTGCATTGACTGTGCGTCGGAGTATTTTGGACTGTTGGGTTTTGTAGTGTATTTTAGTGATGGGGATAGAGCCAGGTACTACAATCTAGGTCAATGCAAACCAAGAGACAAAGGGCAAGAAACAGTTAGGGTGAAACAATAAAACTCCTTCCAGACATACCAGCATTATTTGAAAGGATTTGAACTATGAAGAGAAGACATTCCTTCAAGATAGTTTGTTGTAGACACCGAAGTAGAACACATCAAGACTGTGCCAGTTATAAGTTAAAACATAAGAGTTTATCAGAGACATTTTCCGTGGTAGCCTGCTTCATTTTGTGGTCATCGACCGGTTTCGGGCGTTCGCCCATCTCTCTGGAGTGTGAAACTAAGTTTGCTCTGTGCAAGTCTATGTTGTCACACTGTCTGAAAAACGCATCCTGAAGGAGAACCTGAATCTGTCATCTCTGATGCTTTCCAGCTCTGCGGAACTAACCACCACAACAAATAAGAGTTTATTCCAAGTAATTTCAGTAAATTAATAAGCATACTGCCAGTGTTATTGAATTGCATTATATATCCTTAAAGAATATATTTAATTTGATCTACCAGTGTTTTCTTCATTATTCTTAATACTTCTCTCTCTTAAACATATACAAACACAAGCTCCTTTTACAAAACCGCTCAAGCCACTGCAAGCTACCACTACAAACACACAACAACATCACACCAAATACATTTCAGTTTGCATTCTGTTGAGGTTGGTATGTTTTGTGGTTCCGTAGAGTTCTAGTCCATACATTCAAGATGGGTGCGAGTCTTCTTTTATTCTGTAGAGTGAATTTGGAGCGCTTGCCAAGGAGGTTAGCAAGTAGTCTGAAACGGTTCTTGAGGGAAGTCAGTTTAAATCTGGTGGGTGGATTCCAGGTTAGTCGCTTGTCTAGGTACAGGTATCTCGGGGGGCCACGGGTTGGGGAACGTGTCTAGACAATATAACAAGAAAAGTCCATCCTATTTTTGTTTAGTATAATTGCACAGTTGTATGTGTAATAAATTGCCAGTGGCGTGTCTTGCCTGCAACCAAAAATTATATGGCAGTCCTCCCAAACTACGCCCACAGTACGTCATTCAACTCCGCACATGAGCACGTAACGCAGCTCCTTACAAAAAACCTATTCAAATTCTCCACCATCTATTCTTGAAATAGATCAAGATCCGGCTATTTCAAATTCCTAGAATATGGAAAGGAGAAGTAGAGGAACCTTACCAAAAGTATAAGAAGAATGCTTGAGCTATCCACAAACATTGAGTCTCCAATTCAGTCTTCAATCTTGTATACACAGTGTTTAAGAAAACATCATCACCAACACTCTGCCAGTTTAGCCTGCCATTTCTATTCACTCGCTGCCACTTTTCTATATCAGTTTTCTGTAAAGTCCTTGCAGTAATCTGTTTCTGAGTAGGTAAATCAGTATTTTAGTCCCTGTTATTTTCTCTTCTACAATATTCTCTGCCCAAACCGAAAAAAAATCTCTAGAGAATTATTTAGGAAATGAATTTACTTTAAAGTCATTACAAGGAAATTTTTTGGGATGTTATTCTGTTATTTATTGTGTTTAATAATTGATTATAGAGAGATTGCCTTTTCTATCTAAACTTGTTTAGACATTACTCACAGCAACCTATTCCCTGAAAAAAAACAACCATGTTTTTATGTATATATTAAAACCAAGGTTTAGTAATATATATATATATATATATATATATATATCAGTGTAAAAAGTCAGAGTTAGTTTATTGAATCTGTTATTGTGATTCAGCCCCCCGCTGCTGGCGGTCCTACTATTCAGTCTCCAACTTCTTCTTGTTTACCGAAAAGTTGTAGAATGTTTTCACTTAGTATATAGTTGTCAACAAACAATCGAACAATTTCTAACGACATTGGTATGTTCGAGTTGTTATTCTATAAGTGAGCCTCGCTATATTTATAATGATTCTTTTTAAAATATATATCGCTAATAATACATTAAATTAATGAAATGATATATATCATTAATAATGTTGTAAATCTAAAGATTTAGTGTCTGAGTTTCAAGCAGGTTTCAGAAGCACGTATTCCACTATTGATCATCTTTTTACGTTGATAAACATAATTTAACTTCGCTTTCTTCAGACTGTAATAGCACCCATCCGCAGCAAAGAGAATGCAACCACAGCAGAGAGAAGAGAGGCCCTCTCTGGTTAACAGAGACTACTCTCTGACTTAGGCAGGCTAGCTACAACAAACTCGTAGCTAAACCAGATGAGCTACAAATATACATCATTCAGCAGCGCTCAAATTTTTCACACGTGAAAAATTTCTTCAGGAGAGGATATAATAGCACCCATCCACAGCAAAGAGAACGCAACCACAGCAGAGAGAAGAGAGGTCCTCTCTGGTTAACAGAGACTACTCTCTGACTTTGGCAGGCTAGAGTGGGAGAACCTGTGTATATAAGCCAGTGGGAATCTATCTAAAGGGATCTATCATATACAACCATACAACTGTACACCAGCCATCGCATTGTGTCATATCTCTACTCTCACCATTCATTCTATCATTTTCATTATAAAGTCAAGTGCAGTTAGTGTAAACTTAGCTACATTATATTAGTGGCAGCATATCTCGTACATTTAATGAAATCTAATAATTTCTCTTCTCAACAACCCCATTATACAGACAAATAAACAAATTGTTCTGTTTCTTTCTAGATTTTCGGGCTGCCTTCGACCGAGTGGATAAAGATGCGTTGATCTTAAAACTTTATATTCTTGGCATATCTACTAAGTTTATACAAATTTTAAAGTCTCTTTACAAAGATTCTCAGCCTGCGGTAGGTGGAACAGATGTGTATTTCGGAGTGGTTTAATGTAGTTTTAGGAGTATGGCAGGGCTGCGTATTGAGTCCTTTTTTGTTCGCATTGTATCTTGATGATTTGCCAGCTGCCCTGGCATCGGGTGTGAGGGTTGTTAACTCCTTAATTAAAGTCCTTATGTATGCCGACGACGTGGTACTAGTCGCAGATAATGCTGCCAGTCTTCAGAGGAACATTAAAACTCTTGAATCATACTGCTTACAATGGAATTTTTCAGTTAATTAAGATAAATCAAATATCATTGTTTTTAGGAAGGTTGGTAGGTTGGCATGCAAAGATCGGTGCTCTGAATCGCATTAGAGAAGATCAGTGTGAACAAGTTATTTCTAGCTCACGATTCCTACTGTACAGACAATTAGATCGTAATTTTGACATATTTGACCTTATTAATCAAAAGGCTGAGGATTGACTTTGTTTGAGTTAAGATGGCTGTTTAAGATCAGAGGCGATTCAGTGTACTTGATTGGTCCACCAGTTATTATATGGAAAAATGAAGTGTGGTCCTTATTTGTAATGCCCGCGTTTGAGAGGACATTGTTCATTTTATAGCGGAAGGCATCATCCTATCTGAAATCCATTGTCTACATGTAGCTTCTGTTACTTTAACCAAAAGTCAGTTTATTGATCAGTTTGAGAATAATTTTCTTACTTTAATCAAATACGCTCAGACATGGCTGGCACTATCGATATCATTTAATAATGGAATTTAATTTTTGAATTTTTGTGGTTTTATAATATTTTATGACTTTTTTTGGTTATTTTAAGTTATAGATTATATAAGTATATAGCAATATTTTTGTTTATCGTTCGAATTATTGATTTTTTTTTTTTTTTTTTTCTTATGTATGTATATTTCTGTTCTGTAAATCGAACTCTGGGAGACGGGATTTTTTCCATGCCATATATTACTTATCTTTTGACAAATTATGTAAAAATTTTTTGGTTGAAATACAAAAAGTAATATTAAAAAAAAAATGTTATGTATTTAAAAAAATGAAAATTCATTTTTACAAAAATATGATGTAATAGACACACCAGAGAAACGTTTCAAATAAATTAACTTTTAATATAATTTAATTGATATACTAAATTCAAAGATAATCGTTTTAGCCATTTTGGGGAAAATGGCAAAAAAATGAAGAAAAAAAAAATTAAGTAAAATGGTACTTCCGGTTGAGGAATTTAGACTTACTGTCGAATCCCATTGTGGTACCTAAATGGAATATCAAGTTTTGAACTTTTTGCGATTTTTCGTTTTTGAGCTGGACTGTTCTTATAAACGCACACACAAAACCACTTTTTTTTGGCTCAGGGGAGACCTTAAAACGGGTATTTCCGGTGAAAATTCGATATTGAATGTTTGACATTATTACAATACTTCCTCTTACTAGGAATATGAGAATGTAAATATCATTGAACTCAATCTCCAACCTTGTCTCTATGTTTTCGTACCAAAAAAACTTTGCTCTGAGGTATACTTGATTGAATTCGTTGGATAATTTTTAGTTATGAATATAAATAATATTCTATAATCTATTCATTGATTAATTCTATTTATCAATACAATATACAGGAATATATTAGATGAATATTCATATTCAATTTTTGTTATATTTCTGAATAAAAATATTCTACATTCATCTAAGTATTTCTCTGAATAAGGAATATGATTTATTGATTGCAGTTTATCAATAATGATAAACAAAATTATTAAAATAAATAAATCTCAAGACTTCATATATTTAGAATAAAGAATATGAATAATATATTCACGAATATTTTTTTTTCCGAATATAATTTAATACTCATCACGGGGAAAAGTAATAAATGCTATTGAGTATTCTGTATTTATATGGCATATAAATACTATTCACTAATATGAATAATCGTCTATATTCAGTATTTATCATGATTCATGTGAATCATGTCAAATCTGGACTATTATGACATCGCATGCATTTGACAGTTAAGAGAGAACCATCAAAATTCATTCTACCTCTTTTACCAATCTGGTATTTGATCTTCTACTTGAGTTACATATCTCTTTCTATTCTCTATCCTGATTAGAGAAAAGTACTCAGGGACTTATTCGTAATAATACAGAACTGAAGTGAGGATAATTAAGGGCGATGCACAGTTTTTTTACTTTATTTATTTATTTTTTTTTTATCAACAAACCGCATAAGCCATAAGGCTGAAGTCATTACAAATGATACATAAATATAATAATAGAAAAGTAAAACATGCAAATTTAACAGTAAAACTTCAAGTAGTGAAAAAATGTTTCTTGAAAAGTCCAGACGCCATTTGGAAATCCACATCACTAGGAATATACTCATTCCATGACCTGCATATTCTACAAATGATGTCAGCGTTGAACAAGCGCATTAGTCTTAACGGCAAGGACCACGAAAAGCGAAGTACTGCGGAAGCAGCGAGATGGTACATGAAAAGGAATGGCAGCAAGTAGCGCCATGCAATCAATTTCACCATTCAAGAGCTTCTTTAAGAATAGAAGACCAGCATTAAGTCTTCTGGACTCTGGAGAGCAGAAATGAGTAGCACCGCTGGATAACCTTTTGTTATAAGTCCTGATAAAACGGGTTTGTATAGCTTCAAGTCTAGCTATATCCTTCTTAATGTAAGGACACCAAATCAACGACGTATACTCAAGAAGGCTTCTAATAAATGCATTATACACAGTTAGCACAGCTTTGGGATCTCTATGATCACTTTGTGTGCCTTATTACAAAACCCAGCACTCTCTATGCTTTCCTACATACATATTCAAACTGATTCGTGAAAGAGAGGTCATGACTCGAGAGTAACTCCTAAATCATTCACGTTACGAGTCCTCTCCAATGGTTTGCCATCAATGTGGTACTGATACAATATAAAACTCTTTTTTACGATAAAAAGAAATAACTTGGCATTTTTTAACATTAAGCTCCATACCATTACTGCAGCACCAGTCAGAAACAATGCGGAGGGTATCTTGAATTATAATGCAGTCAGACTGAAAAGCAACTCTATGGAAAAACTTCAAGTCATCCGCAAATGCAAGTCATACCTCAACGTCCGAGATCCTTAGTAGTAGGCCGTTAATAAAAATTAGGAAGAGCCACGGTCCAAGGTGTGATCTTTGAGGTACACTAGATACAGCATCGAACCAACGTGATACCTCCGAGTGCCACCTTACCCGGCATTTTAACTTTGCCTATAATATTTAAATTCAGGTACACTCGTATGTGGTTAGATTATTTTGGGGTTTATTATTCTCTGTTTAATATGCCTAATTTTGATATTTCTTTATCTAGAGTTAAATAACTAGAATAAATTTCCTCGGTGTATTGACCAATCTAGCTAATAATCAATGTTTCATTAAGGAAACTGACCCCCAGCGTTTAATTGTTGTCCGGTTTAATTGCAGCAATATAAACATGGGGACATATAACTGAGTTTATTTTGTGCAAGACCGGATATTAACCACTTTGCCTGGCTCGTTATCACTTGGCTCCTTTCAATTTTCTAATATACGTATATACATACGCTTTTCGATGTTGAATTTACCCAGCTTGTTTATAAACTTTATATCAATTTAGTAAAAATTCCAAAGTAATTATAAAAAAAATATAATAATAAAAGTAGAAAATAAATATTGATTTATTCCACTTTCATCATGGCGGGAATTAAGTAAGTCCAAGTTTTTATTGTTATTTATGTGTATATTATTAAACATGACCTCGTATAAAATTTATTGTAATATTGCTTAGTATAAACCAACGGGCAACGGAGTTACTTGATGGCGAAGAGATGTTTGTTTGCCCCTACAGCAATAAAAAACATAAAACTTAACTGGGATGGTCGGATAGAGTATGAAATTAATATTTTTCTTTAACTGTATCCAACTGCAAGTACATTTAATGGGTTTTATATATGTATATATATAAAGAGCTAAGAATATCTCCTATTTATTAGCTGAGATTGGAAACTATTTACCCCATTATTCCACAGTTTTAATAATTTAATCGTTACAAATTTCTTGTTACTGTTGGTTTAGAGGAATTATTATTGCAAAGTGACAGATTTTTGAAATTGAATTATTATAGCAAATACATCTTACGAGGTCCCCTGATATCTGTGTGATTTGTTGGTATACAATGGGGTTGTTGAGAAGAGAAATTAGGTTTGATTAAATGAACGAGATATGTTGACACTAATATAATATAGCTAAGTTTACATTAACTGCACTGGACTTTATAATGAAAATGATAGAATGAATGGTGAGAGTAGAGATATGACACGATGCGACAACTGGTGTACAGTTGTATGGTTGTATATGATAGATCCCATTAGATAGATTCCCACTGGCTTATATACACAGGTTCTCCCACTCTAGCCTGCCTAAGTCAGAGAGTAGTCTCTGTTAACCAGAGAGGGCCTCTTGTTTCTCTGCTGTGGTTGCATTCTCTTTGCTGTGGATGGGTGCTATTACATGGTGTGGTGATAAGCTTAACTCAAAAATGGAAAAAGTCATAGATAGTTGAAACTTGACGTCTCCTACAAGTGGTAAGACGAAGTTTTGTGATCGTGGCAGATTTTTTTTTGAAATCGAGTTTTTACCGGAGATATATGTTATGAAAAATAATTCATAAAAATGTAGTAGAGTAGTTTAATAATAAATATACCACGTTTAAAGCTAATTACTATAGCCATTTTCAAGAAATACGTGATAAAAAAACTATAAAATCCAATTCAGTAAAGCGATATTTCTGGTTAATCTTTTGTACGAAATTTTCATGTCAAATTCTCAGGTAGAACTTAAACGAAATATCTACTTTCTTTCTCTTACTTTTTGTAAGATTTTGATTTGAACTAGCACATGAAAGTACACATACTTTGTGTGGACCGTGCCACCTACATAAAATTAAGGACAATGTAATGAATAGCGTTGTATATTGGATGTTGAGGTTCGGTCATAAGAAAGAACTCTTTTTAAATTTCTACCGACGTTTCGGCAAATTTATTGCCTTCTTCAGGGTCTGTACAAATGTTTTAAATACAAATCAATAAAAAATAGAAACAACATAAAATATGAACTTAAAGTAAATATTTTCAAAATAAAATTTTTTTAAAATAAACTAAATAAAAAGTATGATATATATAGCACATTTAAATTTATTATAAACTATCGTTGTAGAACAGCACAATAATAAACTAAATCACAACTGTTAAAACTTTGACATTATGTGGCATATATAAGAGTAAAGTATGGAAATAACTTAGGAAATGTACTTACAAAAATTTCCAGTTAGAATTACAGTAGTAATTATTCTAGTTTAACCTGTGACATACCATCACCAAGTGTTACGGACATTGGATGGGTGAAGGTTTACAAAGGAGGGCTAGGAGAGCGGATGGGGAAACCGTGTCTTAGTCTGTATGTTGTTTTGGAAATTCCAGAAGATTGTTATGTTATAACTGAGGGATAGGTTTTTGGTGTCTGTTCTAAAATTGATAGATAATTTATCTTTTTTAATATGAATCATTTCCAATATATTTCTTTTTTATTATTATTATTATTATTGTTAATGGAGAGAATTTTAGTGTTTTCCATGTCAAATTCATGTTTGTATTGTATGCAGTGTTTCGTTAGTGCTGTAGTCATGTCAGTCGGTTTTTTAGTTTTACAGTCGTATTTGTATTGGTACAGTCTACTTTTTAAAATATTGAGTTATTTGTCCTATGTATGTAGCTGGGCATTGTAAACAATTTATTTTATAAATTATAACTGATAATAAAGTTGTGGGTGTGGGGTCTTTTAGTTTACAAAAGAGTTTTTTTTAGAGGATTGGAGTTTTTGTGTAGTTGCTGTGATGGCGTAGAGGGAGTCAGGTTGATCACATTATCTGTGGATCGTTGATATAATATTGTTTGCACAATATGGAGAGGATAGCCATTATTTTTAAATATCTTAGATAATTTTAACTTGTTCTCATCATGGAAACAGGGATGGCTAAGTTGAAGTACACGTTTGGCAAAGGATTTGACAAAGTTGATTTCCTGGTTATAATGGATGATTGGAAAGGAAATGGAGGAATCATCTCAGAACGTATGGATTTCATTAACCAATTGGTAATAAGAGAACCATTTTCTTCACGGATAATCGTCATGTCTAAAAAATTAATTTTATTATCTATTTCTACTTCGTGTTGTAAATTGTAAACGGGGATGGTATGTATTAAAGGTATTCAGGATGGTATGGATATGTTCTTTAGGGACAGCGGTTAAACAATCATCAACATATTTGAAGAAAAAAGGAATTGTAAAGGGTAGTTTTTTAATAGAATTTTGAATTAATTCAGACATGATGATATCCGTAAGAATAGGTCCTAGGCTACTTCTCATGGCTGTGCCAAAGATTTGTTGGTAAAAGTGTTCATTGTATTGAAAATATCCTATTTTACAGCAATGGGATAACAAAGATATGAATTCACCGAATGATATCGACCGAACCTCAACATCCAATGAATGCAGCGGTCGTAACGAACATCAAAAACATAATGAATAGCCACAAAACTCCAGGTCTAATAAAACGGTTTTACGAAATACTAAGTACATTCTGCGTTTTTTCATTTTTGAGATATGCTGGCACACACAGAATACCAAATGCTAAAAACCATTTTAGAAGACTTCAAAACGAATATTTCCGGTGAAAACTCGCTATCGAAAAGTTCACATGATTACAATACTTCCTCTTACTAGGAGTGTAATGACATATCAAAGTCATAGCAATGTCAAAGTGGTATCAAAGTCATAGCAATGTCAAAATGGTATCAAAGTGGTTCCAGCCAGCTGCTATCTTCACAAAGGATGGCAGTAATAAAGGATAATTTATAACTAGTGGCCTAGCCGGCCGCTGTCTTCAAGACAAGGCCGCGGTCAAACAAACGAAACCTTTTTCAATACAAGGGTCAATACTTTACATCAAAAGCAAGCACCGATAAAGCTGGCCACTGACCTAAATCACTGGTCACCGAACTAACCAAGGTCGCACAAGGTCGCACACTAGGAGAGATGTCTTAGTGTGAGTGTTGCTTACGCATCTGACAGTGTGTGAGTAACACTAATATAAACTTCGCCCCACTGGAAGAGGGGATTATTATATACGAGTACATCGTTATACGAGCAGCAGTTCCGCGTCCCTATACAGGTTTTACTTATACTTATTTTCATAATTGTGCATCTTAGTTTATTTATTTTAATCATCTTAAATTAATTGTTATTTTAACTTTAAATTATCTAAGTATTTCATGTTAATAGTTACCATTTCTCACATTTAAATTACTGTAAAAATATAGTCTATTTTTTATAAATTCAGTGTTAGTAATTCGAGCTCTAACTTCCAAAAATCTCTAAACTAACTTCCGCCCTCTTCAAGACATCTACTACAACATACCTTAGGAATCACAATAAACGATTCCACTACAGGAGTTTGAGAAAGTGAAAAATCTGGTATGAAACACTCAGAAGACACTTTCTCTTTCTCCAGTTTACATAGTTAGATAGGTCTGTAATTTTTTCGAATTCTAATTTTTTAACGCTTCTTGTTATTAAAAATTTATCTGCTTAATTGCATTAATAATGAGCTGGATTCCTTTTCTTTTTTTTATATTGTTGCGAGAAACTAGATTTCGATTGAATTAGCTCATGCTTTAGTAATCCATCTTTATAGTAATCTTTCAATACATGCTTTAGCAATCGCCATATACATAAAATTAAATAATGAGTAGCTAAAAATTGCAGTTTGTAGCTAAGAAAAGTTTTTTTAACTGAAAATTGTGAATTCCTTTGTGTTAATTTTTATGGGTGTTTTAACATCAATTTTATTTTGTCCCACTTAGTATAAACGGCAAAATACAAAATGGCGGACTTATATTGCATATTTTTTTTTTTTTTAATAAAAATGTTTTATTGCACAATTTTGATAATTTATATAATACTTACGAAGGGAAAATTAGTAAAAAAAGAATTCTAAACTAGATTTATCCTAGAAATAATTAGTTATAAATAATTAGCCAATCACAGTGTAGAAATAAATGTGTCGAATGTAGGCGTGGCCCTCATAATAATACTAAATTTCTGATTGGCTTAAATTGCACCTCGTAATAATAACTTCCATTATTAATGAGTTGTTAATATTTTTCCCAAAACAAATTTAATTTAGGTAGTTCTACTAAATTAATGGCGTTTTTCGTTTGTTACTGGAGCTCTCTTCTGGACTACAATGTAACCACTTCTATCTTACGTGGGTAGGTTGTCTTCCATTATTATCTCTATGGACAGATAATTAACATTAAAGGTTTTGTATTTAATAGCGGTAAAAAAAAAAATAAATAAAATAAATTGTTTTACCTTAGGTTTTCCTAGAAATAACCGTATTTCCCTATTAACTATGAATTACTATGGTCTATAATAATGATATTGATCGAACAGTTAAGGAATAGTCGAAGCAATAGAAATGATAGTGAATTGACCTTGAGTTTATAGAGTAGACATTTTGTATATCAATTCAATCGAAGGCCCTATTTCACGCCAATAGAAAGAAGAAAGATCCAAGCGTAACAATCCTTGCCCTCAAGGGAGGATGTGATAGTCTCTACTACACGGTGACACTGTTGTATAGTTGAATATAGTAAACCATGTAAATAACGAAGTAGTTTTCCTAAAGTGGAAGTGATACCGATAGTTTAACTCCTCTCCGATCGATTAATAGTTTTATCTATTAATTATTTGCAGATGTATTTGTCTGTGCGTAAATAGCGAGTTGTAAATGTGTAATAGTAATGAAAAATTTTGGTGTAAAACAAACCCCCACGACTTTTTCTTGTTTCTTAAAGAAAGTTAATCAATTATAACTTTCAATAACTGCAACAAACAATTTGATCAGATCTCGCCCCTCCAAAAAAAAATGATTACAATTTTTTTCCCTTACTTTGGAAATGAGAAAATTAGTTACAAAAATGAAATAAGTTGGCTTGGAGAGTGCAAAGGCAAGAAGAGGCCCTTCTTTCACAATATAATTAGATATTACAGAATAATTTGTTTAAAGAAAATTGTAATTATTACTTTCTCTTACTCCGAGGAAGTATTGTAATCGTGTCAAATTTTCGATATCGAGTTTTCACCGGAAATATCCCTTTTGAGGTCCCCTGAGTCCAAAAAAGTGGTTTTTAGCAAATGGTCTGTGTGTCTGTGTGCATGTATGTGAACAGCATAGCTCAAAAACGAAAAACCGTAGAAAATTGAAACTTGATATTCCGTCTAGGTATCAACATGGCATCTGACAGTGGGTCACCTGTCAAAATTCCTCGACCGGAAGTACCTCTTTACTTGTAGGTTTTTTTACTATTTTGCAATTTTCTCAAAAATGGCTCCAATGATTTTCTTCAAACTTGGTATATCAATTCCATATACAAAGAGCTACAACTTTTATTTGAAACATTTCTCTTGGAAAATTCATTTAAGGGCACTTATGGGGTAGAGGTGGGGTTAGGTTTCCGTCTAAAGTGGTATTTTAGGAGTTTTCACCGGAAATATCCCTTTTGAGGTCCCCTGAGTCCAAAAAAGTGGTTTTTAGCAAATGGCCTGTGTGTATGTATGTGAACAGCATAGCTCAAAAACGAAAAACCGTAGAAAATTGAAACTTGATATTCCGTCTAGGTATCATCATGGCATCTGACAGTGGGACACCTGTCAAAATTCCTCGACCGGAAGTACCACTTTACTTGTAGGTTTTTTTACTTTTTTGCAATTTTCTCAAAAATGGCTCCAATGATTTTCTTCAAACTTGGTATATCAACTACACATACAAAGAGCTACAACTTTTATTTGAAACATTTCTCTTGGAAAATTCATTTAAGGGCACTTATGGGGAAGAGGTGGGCTTAGGTTTTCGTCTAAAGTGCTATTTTAGGAGTTTTCACCGGAAATACCCCTTTTGAGGTCCCCTGAGTCCAAAAAGTGGTTTTTAGCAAATGGTCTGTGAGTGTGTACGTGTCTGTGTGTATGTATGTGAACAGCATAGCTCAAAAACGAAAAACCGTAGAAAGTTGAAACTTGATATTCCGTCTAGGTATCATCATGGCATCTGACAGTGGGTCACCTGTCAAAATTCCTCAACCGGAAGTACCACTTTACTTGAAGGTTTTTTTACTTTTTTGCAAATTTCTGAAAAACAGCTCCAACGATTTTCTTCAAACTTGGTATATCAACTACACATACAAAGAGCTACAACTTTTATTTGAAACATTTCTCCGGGCAAATTCATTTAAGGGCACTTACGGGGGGAAGGTGGGGTTAGGTTTTCATCTAAAGTGGTATTTGAGTTTATTAAACAATTCTATCATCTAAATAATGTTAATTAGAATTAAATATGTTGTTGAAATTCCGAATTTGAAATAAATCGGATAACCGGAAGGTGCGTTTAGATTACCACTTTATTAAATGATTTTTTCACTTTTTCGCGATTTTCTCAAAAATGTCTATGACGGTTTTCTTGAAACTTCCAATATAAGCTAAACATACAAAGATCTACAACTTTTATTTAAAACATTTCTCTGGGAAAATTCATTAAAGGGCATTTTTGGAGGAGGGGCGGAGTTATGTTTTTCTCTAAAATGCTGTCATATTTGATTATACAATTCTATCATCCAAACAAAATTATTTCGAAATAAATAGATGCCCAAAATTCCGAGTTTCAACCAAATTAGCGAACCGGAAGTGCGCTTTTACCGGATAGTTTTTTCAGTTTTCGACGATTTTCATTAAATTTGGTACACAAACTATAAAATTTGTCAATTATAATTTTGAGAACAGGAGTAAGAGAAAGTTGTGTGAGTGTTTCACACCAGATTTTTTTTTATAATCAATATAATTTAACAAATATGTAGTGGGTTTTTAAACTGAGATGCAAGTCTATTAAATTGGAATGATAAGCTTCGGGAACATGGAAGTTAACAGGAGATGCTCTTTTTTTGAGTTAAGTCAGTTAGAAGATCATTTTCATTTTGTGACAATTTGGCGCAAAAAATGGTTTGGTACGTCCGAACTTTCAATGACTCAGTTCATATGGAAAGGAGTTTGAACAGATGCCAAAGAGTCTTAGTGTTAAGTGAGAGGGCATGATAAAAGAGTTTAAATTAGATTAACAAATACGGATAAAATCTGTTGTGGATCCTGAGTGGTTATAGCACGTCTTCCAGGTTCGTCTTCTAGCAAAGCTGAAAACGGCTCCGTCATGAAGCTTATGGCTTCAGGATTACTTTTTCCCAACTAAGAAAACTTGTCCTCATCAAGCTGGCAAACTCAAAAAGAATGTATACTTGGGTTTCTTTCACAGCCTTACAGAATCGGCACCTAGCCTCCTCCTATGTAAGTAGTAACTCTGCATGTGCTTATTTCAACCCACAATGCCCCGCTTACATTCCAGCTATGATTCAGTAAGTGCCTAGTAAAGTTAGCAAATGTTTCTTCATATTATTTTTCATAATGCTTCATTCCAATCCTTTGATGGAAATTTGAATCAGACCTCTGAACAAACCGCAGAAGAGTTCGAGAACCTATGAAAATAGGCCTTTCGAGCCTTCCCTAGGCAGTGCATCCATTTTTTCATTGCCCCGAAATCCTGTACGTCCCGACACCTATAGGATCGTTTAACTGGGGATTAATAAAATTAGTAAATATTGGATATGTTTAAATGTTATGTTAGCTAATGAAATTAAAATATTCAACGAAACTATTTTATATTAAATTATCATGGAAGTTCGTTATTATTGTTAATTTAATTTATTTACAGCAACTTTTTTACTTTCTCTTACTACTAGTAAGAGGAAGTAGAATAGAATAGAATAGAATCGGGGGGGGGGGAGCCTCATTCCACTGCGACCTACAAATTGAGGTCTATTGTGGATCCCCTTAGGTTACAGAACAGCCCCCAGCTTTGCCCTCCTAATCAATCCTAGCAAGCTGAGAGCGGCTCCGTCATGAAGCTTTCAGCTTTGGGATTGCCCGTCCCCAGTTGAAGAAACCTAATCCTCGCCAGGCCGGCGCACTCACAAAGGATGTGCGCCGGGGTCTCCTCCTCTACCTTGCAGAATCGGCATACCGCATTGTCCGCAAGTTGTAGGTGGTGCATGTGTCAAATTGTGTTGTAGGAGGAAGTATTGTAATCGTGTCAAATTTTCGATATCGAGTTTTTACCGGAAATATCCGTTTTGAGGTCTCCTGAGTCCAAAAAAAAATGGTTTTTAGCAAATGGTCTGTGTGTGTATATGTATGTGAACAGCATAGCTCAAAAACGAAAAATTGTAGAAAGTTGAAACTTGATATTCCGTTTAGGTATCACCATGGCATCTGACAGTACGTTATCTGTCAAAATTTCACAACCGAAAGTACCACTTTACTGGTTTTTTTTTTTTTTACTTCTTTGCGATTTTCTCAAAAGTGGTTCCGACGATTTTCTTTCAAACTTCGTATATCAACTACACATACAAAGAGCTACAACTGTTATTTAAAATATTTCTCCGGGAAAATTCATTTAGGGCACTTTTTGGGGAGGGGTGGGGTTAGGTTTTCATCTAAAGTGCTATTTCCGTTTATGGGACAATTCGCTCATCTAAATAATGTTAATTAAAATTAAATATATTGTTAAAATTCCAAGTTTGAAATAAATCGCATAACCGGAAGTGCGTTTTCAAACATTTCTCTAGGAACATTCATTTAAGGGCACTTTTAGTGAAAGGGGTGGGGTTATGTTTTTCTTTAAAATGTTATCATAGTTGATTATACAATTCTATGATCCAAACAAAATTAATGAGAAATAAATAGATAGCTAAAATTCCAAGTTTCCAAGAAAATTAGTAAACCGGAAGTGCGCTTTTACTGGACAGTTTTTGTTTTTCAGTTTTCGATGAATTTCATTAAATTTTGGTACACAAACTTTATAATTTTGAGAAAACTGGAGTAAGAGAAAGTTGTGTGAGTGTTTCACACCAGATTTTTTTTTTTTTATAAGACAGCTGTTTCGTTAATTGTTTTGCTCATTCTAAATATATACTAATTTTTAGCTTTCTGAGACTCTTCACTTTTTCACAGTTTAAGGATTTAGGTGTAGAAATTACCTGGAACTATAATATTAACTGTTTTTATATTGCAAAGTTGGCAATAAATCACTTTATTATTAAGTATTATTACTCTTACTATTTTTATTATTTTCTTATCGGTAATATTTACTTTTTACAGTAATAAGGAAAGAAAAAAAATATATATATATATTAGGGGTCTTTAATTTTTTAATTTAAAATTTAATTTTTGGAAATTATAAATTTTAAAAAACTTATTGAAAGCAAATAATAAAATAAAATTCTAATTGATAATAAATATTTTGAACTGAAAAAGTATTTCCTTGAATAATTTATAATTTATTAATAAACTTTCTTGTTTGAAACTTGTTCAATCAATAAATTGCCCAATATATTCTCTCATTTTCCCAAATAATTCCGAATATAATATACTTTTTTAAACAATTCTTAAAAAAAAAAAAAAAAAAAAAAAAAAAATTATTTTATGTTTTATTAAATTTTTCTAATGAATAAGTTTTTCAATTTTCGAATTTTCTCAAAAAAACTGCTCCTTATGATATTTTCTTAAGGTTTAAACTGAGTACGAAAAAGAAATTATTAGAAATTTATTTTTGTGTGTGTGCGTATGTGTGTTTCTGTGTGTTTGTTTGTCTATCTGTCATATCCGTAAGCAATAGTTCTTACTAAGCTACATATCGCCAACGCTATCATACTACGCTCCATCATCGCTCTTCTCTCAGCTTCTATACACTGTTCTATATCCTATGTTCTCACTAGTTCAGTAAAATCTAATTTTTGAGTAAAGTATCATTCTTTACCAATTCCCATGTATAAATTAAGATGATGTAATAACAAGAGAGAATTACATCAGCAAGAGAGAGCAGACAGACGAGAGAATTAAGAGAGAGAAGGACCCTCTCTGGTACTCTCTGACTTAAGCAGGCTAGAGTGGGAGAACCTGTATATAAGCCAGTGAGAATCTACCTAACGACATCTATCTAGATATCTATCTATCAGATTCAACCATACATCGCACCATGTCATATCTCTTCTCTTACCTTTTATACTATGAAATTATTACAAGTCCAGTGCAGTTTGTGTAAACTTATAGCACAATAACAGCTAAATATAGCTTCCTATATTATAACAGTGTCTTCATATCTCGTCTAATTAATCAAACCTAATTTCTCTCCTCATCAACTCCATTATACACACTTTAAAATCTTAGCTTTAACCAGCTATTTTTTCTCCAATTTTTACCATCTTTGAATCTACTATAGAGCAGCTTTGTATATAAGGAGTATGGAATCAAGTCAGCAAATTTGCCACATAAGAGCTGGGAATTAATCGTTACAATAGTAGCCAAAACTGGTTTTAATACTAGAGGCATGCTATACCATCGTGCCTTCAAGCACACTTCTTCAAACTACGCATAACTTTTTCTGTCCCGCCAATTGCAATCTATTGTCCTATGAGCTTCAAGTTGGCCAGCCAATCTTTACCCTAGAATCCGCCTCTTTATTTTCCTCAGATGGCCGATTTTTTTTTTAAGCAAAACATTTTTAGGTTTTCGGGTTGGAACTGCTTTAGTGGTTCGTTAAAAACCAACGATTTCGTCCATTACTCGTAGCAATAGGCTACTTCAGGATTATGTTGCCTTGAATGCCAAAGCAACACTGACAAGAAACAGAGTAGTTAGAACAGAAACTGGGTCTACTTCCTCTGCTATCTTGCACATAATGTTGGTAGTAAGGAGGGGTTTAATTTTACCTTCTGAGGAAGTGATTGACTGGTGGATGATGAGATCCAAGTCTCCCTCCTATTGCCCTTCTGCCAAAGTTATGTAACCTTGTTGAGCTTCGGAAACCACTAATCACTTTTTTTTTCTTTCATTTTTTCTCCATTCTCTTTTAACTCTTTCTCAATTGTGAAATGTTTTCCTCTTCCTCAGTTTCTACTGCATCTCTTATGATACGTTCGTAACAATAGTTTACTTGGGCAAGGATTTTTGGCGCTCTCAACAATTTATTACAAGCCCAAAATCTTCTGCAAGTGGTAAGACTTTGTATTCCCATTTCTTCCCTAGTTCTTGGTGTTACTAGCTAGAGACAGTTTCTAGGGAAAACGTTGATATAAAGCCACTTAGCGCTTAAGGTACAGGCTAGCTGCAGCTGGTATTGAAAGTATTGAGTCCAGATTTTATTTGCGAATATGCTGGTTTCCTTCGTGTATATACTTCAAACAGATAAGCATTTACTGTTTCAATTCTTGTAAAATGTGAATCAAAACTCTCTTAAATTAAACGCTTGATTAGAGGGCCATAGTTGAGTATTTATTCGCTTTTATATTCTATCTAAATGGATTTTTTTTTTTTTTAAGGTGCACAAACAGGTTCTTTGCACCTGTTTCTAATTTGTAAGGACTCATTCGGGATCCATATCCGTACCTAACAGTATAATAATTTCTACAATTATACCTACAATCTAGACTTACTCATTCACGCCAATAAATACATTCATATAAACAGATTCATTCATACCGACTAAAACTAGGATCTAAACACTATAGTTAGTACTCTATTATATACAATGATGAGAGTAGAGTACTCGATATTCCTCTGCTCCCTTATTTTACTTATCCTAAATAAATATATGTATACAAGACACTAGCAAATAAATAAATAAATAAATGGATTATAAATACTCCAAATTGTTGAGAATTGAGTATATACTCATTTTTGTCATATCACCAACTGTTTTGTATGTAAAAACATTTAATGATTAAAACTAAATATATTTTTGTTTTTAATATTTATATCTCGATAGCATATTTATGATAACGGAATGGAATAAATTGCAGATTGTATCTCGATAATTGGAAATTCTTGTTAAATTTCATTGATTTCTTTTTAATTTAGCCTTAATTTTTAATGAATATTTTTTATTTTTATTTTTTTATGAATTATAAATTTAAGTTTTTTTATTTTGTTAACAGATGAGTGTAAATTACTGTAATGGATAACTGGGTGAAACCAGCTCGACAGAGATCGTTAAGGGATAGACTACGACAAGGGATTGCTGGAGGATTATTGTGGCAGTGAGTAGTAGTATGTGTAATTGTTATGACACCAATTGTAATTATTAATAAATAATGCATGTTATTATATTAATATACAGAGTTAATATTGATAGACATATTGTGAACTTCGTGGTTCATACACAGGAGGGGGGATTAATGAAATGTGTCAGTGCTTGACGTGATGTTCAATTCAAACTAACCCGCAATACTTTTATGTAATGCTGGAAAGATATACCTATATCTCTGTCAGGGGTTAGAGAAATTTTTTTGGTTCTCTATTATTTGACGAATTTAGCAAAATTCATTGTATGGGGTGAAGTGCTATACTAACTGAAAATCTACATAATCCTTATCTTTCTCCATATTGTTACTTCCGGTATACCGTTATTCTTCAAATTTTTGGAATTTTATCAATGCTTCTAATGTATATTAATTAATATTATATTCTTCTCCAATAGGAAATTTTTATAATTTGGGAAACCCTTTTCTCGATAGTGATATTACATTGTAGGAAATGCAGTTAGCTGAAATGTTATTAGTGTGTTGAGTTGTAGTGTAGTTTGTAGTGGTAGCTTGTAGTGTAGTTTGTAGCGGTTTTATAAAAGGGCTTGTGTTTGTAAGTTTTAAGAGAGAGAAGTAATAAGAATAATTAAGAAAACACTGGTAGATTAAATTAAATATATATTCTTTAAGGATATTTAATGCTATTCAATGACACAGGCAATATGCTTATTAATTTACTGAAATTACTTGGAATAAACTCTTATGTTTTAACTTCTAACTGGCACTGATTCCTGACGTATTCTGCTTCGATGTTGAATTCAGACTGTTCTTGAAGGAATGTCTTCTAATTGTCGTTCAAATCGTTTGAAATAATGCTGATATTTCTGGAGGGAGTTTTATTGTTTTACCCTAACTGTTTCTTGCCCTTTGTCTCTTGGTTTGCATTGACCTAGATTGTAGTACCTGGCTCTATCCCCATCACTAAAATACACTATTTGATCTAGCTAATTTTCACAAAATTATTTTACTAAACTATTTTCCAAAACTATTATTTTTCCATTTCGTTCTTCCATTACGTAGCTATTACTAGTTGTAAAAAGTAAAAATAATAAATCATATGGGAGTGACGGGATTCCCTACGAGGTGATAAAAAAAAACCTTACGCCGCAGTGGGAACACTATCTGTTAAACTTTTTCAATGTTATTTCTGAACTCTGAGCACATCCCAAAGAAATGGTCAGAAATTATACTGACTCTTCTATATAAGAAGGGAAGAAAAAAAATGACTCTAATAATTATCCTGGGATTGCCCTTATTAATATCACTTGTCAATTATTTACAAGAATATTAAGCGAAATGGTGATATCTCTTAATCGCAGTGGTGCGACTGAAATAATATTCTTCCAAAAGAACAATCAGGATTTAGAAAAGGTAGAAGCTGCATGTATCACCTTTTTGTTTTACATTCATTAATTAATATACTTAGTTGTTTTAAATCTGGCGGTGACCGGTGCGATACAGACCACGCCTACAGCTGCAATGGAGACTTTATTGTAGAGGTGAAAACTATGGCAATGAAAGCCTGTTATAGAATTAAACAGGCAGATTTTTAGCAGGGTAAGCGATATGGTCACTCTACCATTCATCGCGAGATTTTTTGAAGGTTCCTGTTCAGGTTTTCCCTCTGATAGAATGTTGAGGACTTTTGTTTTCGAGCATTCTTACAGTGTCAGGTTACCCTCTTGGGAAGATTGGTCAAGATTGGGTCCGTCTGGCATGATACCTGATAATTACTTCCGGTGTTACACGGACGGTTCCAGAATGGATGTTAGGTCTGGAGCTACGGTCTATTTTGAGACTGGAGATCATTTGGCACTATCTCTTGGTGAATGGACCATGGTCTTCCAGACTGAGGTTTATGCGATTCTTTGTTGTGTTTTGGATGAGAGGGTACGTAACATTAACCTTAAAAGGTGTTTGCATCTGCTCGGACAGCCAGGCTGCGCTGAAGGCTCTGAGTTCATGTGTCTTCACTTCCAGGTTGGTGTTAGAATGTTCTAAAAGACTGGAAGAGCTTTCTTCGCTGAAGGATGTGCTTCTAGTCTGGGTGCCAGGTCACATGGCAATTTTTGGGAATGAGAAGGTGGATAGGTTTGCCAAATTAGGCGCCTCTCTTCCTTTCATTGGTCCCGAACCTGCTGTTCGCTGTTGGCGTGTTTTCTGGCGCATGTCTGTCAGACTTTCAGACATGGACAGCTTCACATCATTCATCCTTATGGATGAGCTCAGTTGGTTTTCGGCAGTCCAAAACGCTCATCGGGGGTCCGGACAAGGCCATTAGTGAGACGTTGCTGTATTTTTCACGGAGCGCTCTCAGGCATCGGGTTAGATCTCTTACTGGACATTCTGGTTTAATGAGTCATTCATGCCGGATCCATTTTGTAGAGTCTGTGAGACAGAGGAGGAAACATCCATCCATCTTATGACTGATTGCTTGGGTTGTGAGGAAATTAGGTTCAGGACCTTTGGTCGGAATAGGATGTCTGTGGAATAGCTTAGGCTATTTCCGCTTAAGGTTACTGTCCGATTTATTCGGACTGCGGTGAATCTAGATGGATTAGATCCGGGTCTGGATTTTTGTTATAGACCCGGTTTGTTGTTGTTTTTCTTGGGGTTAAAGATTTATAATAGCCTCTTGGCAAGCAGGATTAATATTACCAAAGGTGTTCTACAGGGTGAATCTCTTTCACCTTTATTGTTTTCCCTTTTCCTCTTAGACTTTGTAAATTTCTACATCTCTAATGAAAACGGCTTATCAGGTGTACGGCCTGATTCTGATTGTGAAATCCTTTGCTTAATGTATGCAGATGACATAGTTCTCTTTGGAGATTCTCATTCGGATGCCCAATTAAAATTGGATAAGTTAGCTAAATTTTGCTCCTTAAACGATTTGGTTGTAGATACTGAGAGAAATAAAGTTATAGAATTTCGATCATCTCCCAAATGTAAAAAAA
Source organism: Triatoma infestans (assembly GCA_011037195.1). Lineage (NCBI taxonomy): Eukaryota > Metazoa > Arthropoda > Insecta > Hemiptera > Reduviidae > Triatoma > Triatoma infestans. Next base: position 230,546 of record JAAEAF010000757.1, read on the forward strand.
ATCTGCTACCTTTAAAAATTAATAACACTATCTTGGAATATGTAAACAAGTACACATACTTAGAAGTCCCATTCATTCGTTTGGGAAATTTTAACAATTTCCAATTTTAACTTTGTTACCAATGGTATTAAGGCATCAAGTAAAATTAAAACTATTTTGATAAAAGGGAAGGTAAATTCTCTGGAGACAAAATTGAAATTATTTTACTCTATATCTGCTGCAAGTGCTCTGTATAGTGCTGAATTATGGTCGATCTCTAATTTAAATTCGTCTGAAAAAGTCTTTGCGACCTTTTTTAAAAATCTATTTCATCGGCCAAAGTGTATTCCGCATCATTTCATCAGGATGGAAATGAGTTGCCATTCTCTCAGTTTGTCAATTCTCAGAAGGATATTTATTGAACTGGTGGACTCAATTACTAGCAATATCACCTGACGAATATCCTATTAAATGTTATGGATATTTGCTTGTCTCTTTAAACTGTAATCGTCGGGCTTCTTGTTGTGGTTGGGTGTACCATTTGAATAATATTCTTGTTTCACTGGGCTATGTGGGTATTTCCTATTTTTAGTAAGTAGTTATTTCCGATTTAAGTATAGTAAGGGGAGAATATAACGATATACTGGTGAGATGGGCCAATCGTGATCTCAGAGAAGATGCATACAGAATTATGAACAGCAATTATAGCGAGATATATAGGTCTCTGTGCCCATTTGGCCATGGTATATTTTATGTCTCAAATATGCCAATCAAAAAGCAAAGGGCTATTATACAACTCATATTATGTAATAGAACTCACATTAAATTGTTTATTAATGGCACATCGTACTTAATAAATGTAGAGGAATTGTGCACCGTTTGTAACATGTACAAACTGGAAACCCTTGATCATATTTCGTTGAAATGTCCAGTTTACAACCCATATAGAGAAGGTTGCTTAGAAATTATATTTTACCCCAATCCTCCTTAAGAGACGAATTTATTAAATATTTTAGACATTAATAGTGCAGAAAAATGCAACCATGTATAACTATTTCGTTAGTGGGGTTTTGAAATTATGATCATTTATTTTTAATGAGTAGATTTGAATTTATTTCTTTATCATAGTATCAGGTATTTATTTACTTATGTTTTTCTTTGATTAAGAGTGTTTTCTTTATTTTTCTTTGTTTATTTTATTTGGTTAGTTTTTTTTTTTATCTTTAAGTTTATCTATTTTATATCAAAACAAACCAGACTCCCTGTAATATGTACAGTTAATTATTATTAATTAATATTATATGTGTGATGCTATATATTATACGGCATTACATATGTAATGTTTCCTTTTCCTCAAACGCCTTCTCCCTTTAATAGAACCACATCTACCTAATCACCTGTTCGGTTTTAGAGGTCACCACAGCACCATTCAGCAGGTGCATCGCATTGTAGATACCATATCCTACGGCCTTGAGCAGAGGGGAGTACTGCACGGCCGTCTTCCTCGATGTCTCCCAGGTTTGGCACCCGGGCTTTGCTCTACAAGCTCAAGGAAATTCTTCCCTCCACATATTACTTGATCCTAAAATCCTACCTTACTGAACGATACTTACCGGGTTAGTCATGGCTCTAGAATAGAATAGAAGCGGGAAGGGGGGAGCCTCATTCCACTGCGACCTACAAGTCGAGGTCTATTGTGGATAAGTTACAGAACAGCCCCCAGCTTTGCCCTCTTAACCAATCCTAGCAAAGCTGAGAGCGGCTCCGTCATGAAGCTTCCAGCTTTGGGATTGCCCGTCCCCAGTTGAAGAAACCTAATCCTCGCCAGGCCGGCTCACTCACAAAGGATGTGCGCCGGGGTCTCCTCCTCTAACTTGCAGAATCGGCATACCACACTATCCGCTAGTTGTAGGTGGTGCATGTGTCTATTCAGCCTACAATGCCCTGCTAATAGACCCACAAATAACTTTATATCCCTTCGGGTCTGGCTCAGTAGGTCTCTGGTAAATTTAGGCCAATGTCTTTTAATGAAGAGCTTTGCCTGCCTCTGTCCGGGTGTTCCCTCCCACCAACGCAGACGCTGATCTTCTATCCAACCCCTGATAGAAGTTTGGATGAGACTCCTGGACAAGCCGCAGAAGGGTTCGGGGCCTATAAAGGTATCCTGCGAACCCTCCCTCGCTAGGGCATCCGCCCTCTCATTGCCCAGAAACCCCGCATGTCCCGGCACCCAGGCGAGTGTCAGTTTATTCCGAGTACCCACCTCGGTGAGGGCAAGTAGGCAGTCCCACACCAGTCTTGAGACTATTTGGTGTGCGGAAAGTGCCTTCAGGGCTGCCTGACTGTCGGAGTATATGGCCACTCTTCTACCCACTATCCTTTGTCTTATAATCTCCCTAGCACATAGTTATAACGCCACGACCAGTCATGGCTCTAGGTTCTCCTCCAGTTTCCTCGCGAAGGTAGGAGTACCGCAAGAATGTGTTATAGTCCCTCTGCTTTACATCCTCTATACATCCGATATCCCGCAATCCTCACACACACAATCACCGCCTCATTTGCAGATGACACAGCTTTTCTTTCTTCCGATCCAGATCCACAATCCGTCACCCACAATATCCAAAATCACTTAAAAAAAAAAAAAATAGAATTATTGTGCAAAAAATTGGAAAATTAAAATTAATGAGTGTAAAAAGCACCAATGTAACGTTTACAGTCCGCCGATGAACTAGTCCTTCACTATATTATAATAAGACTTCCATCGCTGTTGCAGACACCGTGAAATACCTTGGTATGCACTTGGACAAAAGATTCACGCGGAACCCTCATTACTAGACTAAAACGACAAGAGTTAAACACTCGATACAGACTTCTTCTTAGACTACTAGACAAACGCTCCAAACTCTCATTAGACCACAAAGTACTTATATCTAAAACAATTTTACGACCAATTTAGACTTACGTGGTTGAGGTCTGGGGCTCATCCAAGCGAGCTAATTCAAAAAGAAACCAGTACCTCTATTCCAAAATCTTCCGCAAAATCACCCAAGCTCCATATTACGTATCCAACCTGACCTTACACAACGACCTAAAAAGCCCTTTCATCACAGAAATGATATCTTCCGGTTACAAAAAATTCCATGATTCTCTCGTCCTTCATCCTAACCCTCTCGTCCTACAATTGACCTCTTCCCACATTCCCGATAGTCCTCCCCGCCGAGTGAAACGCCTGTGGCCGCGAGACATACTTTTTCAACAACAAAGGGACATTATTACTGAGTAATATCTCTCGCATGTGCACTTGTCCTTATTTTCTGTTATCATTTTTGCTTATTGTATTATACATACACTTGTAAATATCAATAAAAGTATTAAAAAAAAAAAAAATATTATACAGACGTGGTACTCTAAGAGGAAAGCATAACGGTACTGTTCTCCGAGAACCCACAAAAAATAAATCTTCCCGAGAAAAATGTTTGAAATAAAAGTGATAGGCATTTATGTATGTAGATGTATGTAGAAATTTAAAGGAAATCTTTGCAGCCCTGTGTGTTTTAACAGATATCTGAAAAACGAAAAGTTGCAGGAAGCTTAAACTTGATATTCCGTTTAGGAGGTGCTTACTACCCACTGCTGCAAGCACAAAGATTTCGCGCAAAACTCATTAACCGAACACTTTTACCCGTTGTAAAAGTTTGAAGAAAAATTGTTAATCAAGTTTTATTAATTGGAATTACGAGAAAGTTGTGTGAGTGTTACATGTCAATTTTTACTTTCTCTAGTAAGAGGAACAACTATTGTGATCGTGTCAAATTTTCGATATTGAGTTTTCACCTGAAATCTCCGTTTTGAGGTTCCCTGAGTCCAAAAACGTACATACATACATAAATCCGTGGCTCGACAACCCACTAGTGAGTCCTGGCCTCCGCAACAAGTCTCCGCCAAACATCTCTCTCCTGGGCAGCTCTTCTCCAGTTCCTTGCACCGAGCAATGCAGCTGCCTCTCCGTAGCAACTCCATCTTTTTCCGTAGCCTGATCTTAGTAGTTCTGGAGAGAAGCTGGCTTCTGAATTGCTTATACAAGCCATAATAACATTTATTAGCCACCATGATTCTTCTCTTTATTTCCTGAGATATAACATTATTTGAATTCACTTGAGTACCCAGGTAACAGAATTCAAATACTTTTTCAAATACATATGGACCAATGGAGATACTCGGACCTGGTTCATCTTGGCCAGCCACACACATATATTTGGTCTTGTCAGAATTAATCCGAAGACCCATCCTCTCTGCTTCCTTTTCTAAGGCGTTAAAGGCCTCCTTTAAAGCTGTGAATCACCTGGCAATAATGTCAACATCATCGGCATATGCTAGTAGCTGTACTGACATGTTGAGGATGGTGCCTGTGGTTGTAATTCCGGACCTACAGATCACCCATTCCATGGCCAAGGTAAAAAGAAGACAGGCTAAGGCATCCCCCCCGTCTGACACCCTTAGATGTACCAAAATCTTTCGAGAGGTCACCTTGGATCCGTACTGAACATCTCACGTCATCCATGGTCATTTTTATCAAGCGTATCAGCTTAGCAGAGATATTAAAATCTTGTAATGCTTGTTATAGCCTATCACGGTTGGTGCTGTCGTAAGTGGATTTAAAGTCTGGGGGGAGCACAAATTCGTGGCATTTTTCCAGGATCATCCTTAATGTGAAGATCTGGTCTGTTGTAGATCCGCACTGGTATCTACCGCACACTTGTTCGGCATAAGGAAGAAGGTGGATAAAAATTATATTTGAGAGCAATTTATAAGCACATGGTATCAAAGAAATCCCTCTATAATTGGAGCAATTTAGGCGGTCACCCTTCTTATGAAGAGGACATATAATTGTTTTATTGTCCAAAAAAGTGGTTTTTAGGAAATAGTCTGTGTGTGTATGTATGCATGTATGTGAAAAACCGTAGAAAGTTGAAACTTGATATTCCGTTTAGTTATCACCATGGGATCGCACACTACGTTATCTGTCAAAATTCCTCAACCGGAAATACTTTTTTTTACTTTTTTGCGATTTTCTCAAAAATGGCTCCAACAATTTTATTTGAAACTTGTTACAGCAACTACACATACAAAAGAGCTACAACTTTTATTTGAAACATTTAAGGATACTTTTGGGGGAGGTGTTGTGGAGTTACGGCTTCTTCTAAAGTGCTATTTCAGTTTATTAAACAATTCTGTCATCTAAATAATGTTAATTAGAATTAAATATATTGTTGAAATTCCGAGTTTGAAAAAAATCGGATGATCGTAAAAGTACGTTTACTTTACCACTTTATTTAATGATTTTTTTTTTTTTCACTTTTTCGAGATTTTCTCAAAAGTGGCTCCGATGATTTCTTGAAACTTCCTATATAAACTACACATACAGAGATCTACAACTTTTATTTAAAACATTTCTTTGGGAAAAATTCATTTAAGGGCACTTTTAGGGGAGGGGTGGGGTTATGTTTTTCTTTAAAGTGCTATCTAGTTGATTTATATATTCTATCTCCAAACAAAATTAATTAAAAATAAATAGATGGTCAAATTCCGAGTTTCAAGAAATTAATAAACCGGAAGTGCGCTTTTACTGACAGTTTTTTTTTTTTCACTTTTCGACGATTTCATTAAATTTGGTACACTAACTATAAAATTTGTCAATTATAATTTTGAAGACTGGAGTAAGAGAAAGTTGTGTGAGTGTTTCACACCAGTTTTTTTTTTTTTAACTTTACTTTTCATTAAAAGAAAAAATAAATGGTTGATTATAAAGTAGTCTATTTTGGTTATAGATTTTAATGAGTGAATATTTTGAAAATAATATATGAGGTTTTAATGTAATGAAATGATTATCTACTATTAAAGATGCACTACATGATGTTCTTTGTATTAAGAAGTTCGTCCTTAATTTTTTTTGTTTTTTTTTTTACAATTCTGTAAAAATATTTAAACACAAATTATTTACAGCTTCAGATACAGGAAAAGAAGGGAGGGCATTTAAAGTAGGATTGTCATATTTAACTAGAGCTAATTATTTTATAGAACATTAATTTTGATATCTACACATATTATTGTCTCAGAAATAAACTATTAGATAAACTTGACATGTTTAAATATTTCCATTATATAGTTAATTAAAAGTAATATAAAATAAAATTCAAATAACTGTCAGTTCAATAAAAAAAAAATCAATATCAATAATCAATAGCTATGAATCACAAATCGATATGAATAAATAAATTAAAAAAAAAGGCTGACAAAAAATATGTAAATATACGATATATATATATATATATAATAGAACGACATATTTAATATGTAATTATATTACAAGAGGTTAGTGTGTAATGATTAATTTATGTTGTGATTAGAGGAAAATACCAAGGTTTGATTGTTCTAACATAACCTTGCACTCATTATATTGAAGTATGTATGTGTACAATAACATTACCTCCTCCTCCATCTCTGTAAACTGTCCTGTATTATATACTATCTTATAAATCTGTTTATATCTATATACGTACCTACTACACAGCTTTATATCCTAATTTTATGTCGCCATGCCTTCTATATCTGTAAACTGATCCATGCAGTGTTATTACGACGTACTTTAGACTTGTAACATTAATCGATACTATACAGTTTGTCCTATATCACCTTCACTGATAATGTTATACCAACCACGTTAGTTGTGTTTCAACATTTATTTTTTAATTTAATAATCGAAATACTGAGGTCCTCTGACATGAAAAAAAATATTTTAGCGAATGTTCTGGATGTGTTTGTGCATAGCAAAAAAAAAAAAAATATAATAAAATTAGAACGATAAAATTCGATGCTTAAACAAGATATATACACCCTACAACTCAATAAAGTCGATAAAAATCAATAAATGGAGTTAGAGAAAAACATCGGTGAACCAAAAACTAAGACTTTATTTGAAATTTTTGTCTTCAATTATTCGTGATTTTCACACGATTTCTTCATACTTCGTTCGAATTTTTTTTGAAACATTTTATATATAATATATGGTTTTATTGGATATGTGGTTGGATCCATTGTAATATGCATATTTCTGATGTACTTGAAGGGTTACGGATTTTCATCCATCGCCAAAGTAAAGCTATCCAGGTTCATGTAGAGAGTTAATTACAAAATTTATATTTCTGAGAGATCATTTGAGAAGCCTGAGAGAATTTATTGAGAATTAGTTCACAGGGAAAAATCCTCTATTGGAGGCGATTTTGCCAGAAAAATGCACTTCAAGATTCCCTTTAAAGACTAAAATATTCTCTTTGGTTAAAGTAGATCGAAGAACAAATTAATGCCCTGGTTATAGGGCAATGACTTTCAAAGAAAGGTCTACATATTTATGCGTCTTATTGGAGATTCATTTTGTAGGAATTGTGGCCAGAAAGATGAAATACTATGCCCTATGATAATTCTTGGGGAATCTGGCTATTATGCTTGCAAGTGTTTCATGAAGTTTGATACTTGTAAATTGGTTGCCAAACCCAGGAATCGGAGAATTCTCTTGTCATAAACCTCAATGATAGAGGATTAATGTGACTCGTACAGAAGGTAGACCCAGGCCCTATCCTTAGGATGGCTGGGGAGGTGAGTGTCCAACATTCCACTAAGAGCTCCCCTTCCTAGTGATAGTAACGTCACGGTTGGAGTGGGCTAAAAGCTGGGAGAAACGGGGCCGGATTGGGGGATCCTGGTTTACGGATGGGTCCAAAATGACCTGCGGAACTGGAGCCGGGATTTATGGGATCAAGCCGGAGGTACGTATTGCGAGGCCTCTCAGTGGTTACTCCACAGTGTTCCAGGCTGAAGTTTATGCAATAAAAATCTGTGCTGAGGAGAACCTGTGTATGGGCTCTAGAAATAGAGAGATATGCATCTTCTCGGACAGCCAGGCTGCGCTGAACGCTCTTCGGGCATTCAGAATCACCTCCCCTTTGGTCAGGGAGTGTAGAGACTCCCTGGAGGCACTATCCCGGCACAACAAAGTACGGCTAGTATGGGCGCCGGGGCATAGGGGATCGTGAGAAATGAAATAGCCGACCAACTGGCCAGGGAGGGAGCGAGTACTCCCTTCCCTGGGCCGGAACCTGCTCTAGGGGTGGCCAAAAGTATGGTGAGAGCGGCTCTGAGAGATTGGACTCGGAGGGAACATAACCGATACTGGAGGCTGAGTATTGGGGCGAAGCACGGCAAAATGGTCATGCCAGAGCTGTGTGAAGAAGGACCAGATACATCTGGGTCACAAAACATCTACACAAGGTGGGGTTGGTGGATGTAGAGCCCTTGTGCAGACTGTGTCAGGAGGAGGAGGAAACGGCCTCTCACCTGTTGTTTGATTGCGTTGCAATCGGCAGACTGAGGTACGAGATCTTCGGCACGTTGAGACCGGAGGTAATCGTGCTCCAGGAGGGACTGGTGGGGAAGGTTTTGGACCTCATGAAGAGGGGGGCTTCCACTACTAGGTTTGAGGGGTTGGCACAATAAGCCTCAATGGGAGGCTGCAGTGCCTGGGTCTTAGTCCCCCCCCCCCTGCATCATTCTAATCATTCTGTGACTCGTATATGGGGGAGCATAATGGGACCATCAGTGGCATAAGGGTATTTTCTTTCCTAAAGCGGGGCCCCGAGTTCCCTGATTAGATTAGATTACTTTGAATTTTGCCTCATTATTTAACATTTCAAATTTTGGACTTCGTATAATCATACTTGTGGAATTCTATTTATTCATTTACTTTTATATTTATTTTTAGGATGTTGAACCAGAAATGAAGATAGTGCAATTTCAGTATATGAGTTCAGACTGGGAGAAAATTCCTAAGCAGTTTTCTCCATATTAGAATAAACATTTGGCGAAGGAATTAAATGTGGGGTTCAAAATTTCGTGCGACCACTCTAGTAACTTCTCATGTATAATAATAATAATAATAATATTGATAGTTTGAGAAGGAATTAGCTCAGTGGTAGCGTGCTGGACTACCAATGCGGAGGTTCCGGGTTCGAGTCGCTAAGATCGTGAGGGTTTATATAGAGTAAAAGAGATGATTGAGAATGCTTCCTTGTAGGTCACCCGCTCCTTTATGATCGACTGGAGAAAAGGATCTTTGATTTGGTCGTTGCATGATTATCGAGCGGATTAATTTGGCGATATTCTTCCCCCCCTTCTTACATTAACACGTCTCCCTTTGTATTTTGCCAGCTGGTTCCCACGCTCTATTTTTGTTTTACTTCATTTGCTTTTCCTCTCTGTTTACAGAAGTTTCTCCGTGTTTTGTGTACATCTGTGTAAATCAACTGTTCCGCTTCTAATTTGATTAAATGATCTGATTCTGCTTCAGTAATTATAGTTAATTATTCATCAATACTTCTGCTTTGATTTCTTTTTCTTCTATCTACTTTTCGTTTCTCTTTGAATTCAGCTACACATTCTTGGTCACACACAAAAAATACATACACACTGATAAATGCGTCCAGTTCCAGTTTTTAGCCTTTATCAGCTTCCAATATCTCCCCTTAATCAATTAATTTTATTATTCTATGAAGCTTTGTTCGTACTCATACTCATATAAAAATTTGACACACACAGACTTGACTATTGAATAAACTCATTTTTCATATTCAGGAGTTCAAAACAAATATTTTCGGTGAAAATTTACTTAGAGAGCTGGGGGGGGGGCAAAAAATTTTGTTTCGATTACCACAAAACTTCTCTTTCGATTAATACCTTATCAAATAAAATTCCTTGTCGTATACAATTTATCATTCTACATCCTAGCTATAAAATCCCGTTTAACTGAGATTACTGTGCCAAGTATAGCCAGATTTCTGGATGTAAGGAATGGAATGTACAGAAATATTTTTCACTTATACTTGTTTTTTTTTTTTTAAAAAAAAAAAACTAATTTGTTAAGAAGGTGAGGTTCTACTTGAGCCGTTTTATGATCTTCATCTAATGAATATTGCATTTTATTTTTTTCCCCTCATTAAACGCTAAAAAAAATTGCAATCAAATTGACTAATTAATTACACAAATGGTGCTAAATACTAGGATACATACAACTATTAATCACATTCTTTGCTCTATAAAATACTATACCGACACTAATAATAATTAAAAGCAATGAACAATGTCATTTATTCTTTTTTTTATGTTTTATTTATTTATTTTTTATTTTATTTGCAACGCATTTGTGGTACTGTGTTAACATGACAAGGTCCTCATGTTCTATTTAGCCCTAATTGGTGTGGCACATCTTGTCCCCCCACAAGGTTTTTTTAGCAAGTATGAGAAACACATAACAAATATTTTTAGTTTATGTCATTAGATATTTAATTCTATGATCAGAAATTAATATATCAAGATATTAATTGAATTAAATTTTTTTTTTTTTTTTTGTGGACCCAGATCAGTAATTTTGTCGGCCAGCAACCAAAGGGATGAGTATTGTGAACGACATGCCTGAAAACATGACAAATGTATCCAGAAATATCCAATAGGCGAGAGAGGTGCCTAATTTGGTATTTTATCCGTCGTAGCATGCATATTTATGGTGTTCCTGACCGGTTTCGGATTTTCATCCATTGTCAGAGCAAATTCCCTCAAGTTCGTGTAGAGAGTTCACTTAATAATAATAATAATGATAATAATAATAATAATAATAATAATAATAATGTGTTTATTAAAGTAAAATACTACATTAAATAACTTTTTTTCCTTTATTTGATACAAACAACACAATGCATGAACCTTGGTTCATCTGCAGAGTTGCAATATATACATTTTTAAAAAGAGACTATATCTAAAAATTGAATTCCTCCACCAAAAATTTCCTATATTTAAAAATGCAGATAGGTGATACTGGTTATAACTTTTCCCAGTCCTGTCCATTAAGTATCATTATTAGTTCAGTCCATGGGAGCACATCCCTTCCAAAGATCCTCCGCCTAACATCTTTTAATATGGGACACACAGCCACATAGTGATATGTGTCCTCCGATTCTTTCCTCTTGCATAAGGAACGTTGATGTGCCTCAACGAGCCGACTCACATTACAGTTTAAATATCCTCCGCTTTTAAATATATTAAAGATCCTCCGCCTAACATCTTTGAATATGGGGCACACAGCCACATAGTGATATGTGTCCTCCGATTCTTTCCTATTGCATAAGGAACATTGATGTGCCTCAACGGGCCGACTCACATTACAGTTTAAATATCCTCCGCTTTTAAATATATTAAAGATCCTCCGCCTAACATCTTTTAATATGGGGCACACAGCCATATAGTGATATGTGTCCTCCGATTCTTTCCTCTTGCATAAGGAACGTTGATGTGCCTCAACGGGCCGACTCACATTACAGTTTAAATATAATAATTCCCCTCGTACTTGATTATTGTTTGGATCATTTGTTATCGTCCGATATATAGTGACCATCGCCAAAATCCAATCTCAGTTCCCTATACAAGGAATGAAAGGTGGAATTCTGCGCCCTTACCATCATCCTATTTTTAAATTCTTCCTTTATACTACACACAAGTTCGTCCAAACTAAATTTTGTTCCCCTCCTTAAAATAACCCTGAAATTCCCAATTATATTTTATACCCAAGTCTTTAAGCTCTTTATACCAAAATAATTTTTTTGCGATTATTTCCTGAGCTAAAATTTTGGGAAGTCGGCTATCCGGTAGCAGCAAAACTTTCTGAATATAATGAAAGTGTAATTGTATGGTATATATAAACAATGGCCACACACCCGTTTCTAAGTAAACTATAAAATTGGGTGTATTCATCGGTAGGGAGAATAATTTTTTTATAAAAAAAGTCAACAATTTTTGAATAGTTTTTACTCTCCTAAAGCCCCATACCTGCGAAGCATAACAAATAATCGCTCTGAATACCGAGTTAAAAATTTCAAATTGTGCAGATACCGGAATAAATTTATTTCTGATAATTTTATTGTACGTACATAGAATAACAAATTTTGCCGCCGATACTTTTACTTCTAAATGTACTTTAAATGAAAGTTTGGGAGTCAAAGTAACTCCCAAATATTTATATTTATTAACTATTTCTACCACATTTCCATTTAATTTCCAACTCTCATTTTATGCACGTCTTCCCCCTTTTCCAAAGACTACTATTTTAGATTTGCTTAAGGTTTTTGAGAGATTCCATGTTTTACAATATACCGCCAACTTATTTATCATTCTTTGAAGAATTGCTGGATGATCAGCCATTAGAACAATATCATCAGCACACGACAAACACCGGATATTTCTACCAGCAACTCTAATATCGCCTTCTATAAACTCATGTATATCATCAATATATAAGGAAAACAGGAGTGGGGATATAAGGTAACCCTGTTTTAATACCATTTTAGTGGCGAAATTATTTGTAACACTGTTTGGGGTCCAGACGCATGATTCTGTATCTGCATACAATCCCTTTAGAATAGTAATAAATTTAGAAGATACTCATATAGAATACAACTTATAATACAGCGCCTCTCGGTCCGGCGAATCGAAAGCTGATTTAAAGTCAATAAACATGCAGTATAATTATCCTCCTTTCTTTTCTGTTACAAGTTTTATTATATTGACTAACTTAAAAAATATTATCATTACAAGAATACCCCTTTCTGAAGCCTGCTTGGTATTCGCTTAAAATGTTAAATTCATTTACCCAAACATATAACCTTTGTAATAACACACCTGTAAACAATTTGGAAATACAATCTGAAAAGGCTATACCTCGATAATTACTCACATCATTTAAATTATCTTTCTTGTATAGAGGGAACATAATAGAACGGGTAAAAGAAGTTGGAATACTTGCGGTTTCATAAATATAGTTAAACAAATCCAACAACGCGCTTTGAAAATTTTCTGGACTATTTTTATAAAATTCATAAGGCAGGTGCCTTACCTTCTGAGGCCCGATTCAATACACAATTTAGTTCTCTGAAAGTAAAAGGGTCATCAATAACCGGCAATGAAATTCTAGGAAGGGCATAACAAAAGGCATCTGCCCTAAAATCCGGATTTAACAAATTTTCAAAATGTTCAATCCATTATCATTAGTAATTGTATTTCCAACTTTAAAATTTACATTTTTTAATTGCTTGACGGCGGAGAGTTCACTTCAACTTAATGTTTTTGTTAAACTTACAATTGTTGGTTTTTGACGATTTTGCTCTGACGATGGATGAAAATCCGAAACCCGTCAGGAACATTATAAATATACATGCTACGATGGATAAAATACCAGATGTTATCCAGCATTGCGGGCCCATCCACATATTCAACTTCCTCATTTGCTTTGATTCCCATATGATCTGGAACCCAGATTAGAAGAATATTTTTAGATGGCAAATGATTTCTGCAGAATCCTAGAACATTTCTGAACCAAATTGGCAGTGAAGATATTTGTAACAAGTGCCCTAAATCAGCCTAATTATCCGGACATATAGAAAACTTCTTCCCATTGCCATTTAGTTTTGTCTTTGCTATCCAGATCTGCCATTGATATTAGGTCTGAGGCATCACAGTAATCGATCTCTCATCGGAGGTGATAGCGCACGTTCCTAGACTTCCAGCCGCCATTACAATAAATTAATATTTGCTCTAATTGTAAGTAGGGGAGGGTGGGGCTTATTTTTACAGGGGCATGTTGTTACGGTGTAATTTTGAAAAATATCGGCTGAGAGCAGCACTTCCCAAGTGGTCAAAGTTGAGAGATACGCGAGTGCTGTTTGTTGTAACCTGTTCCCGTAAGATTCTGTTGCGAATGGTGGCATTGTACGACTTTCCTCGAAATATCATAGTGAAAGCTACATTTTATTATTGAAACCGAAAGCTGTGATCTGAAAACTACTGAAGGTAAGGCTTTCATCCTTATGCTGTTAATTCATGCATTCTTAACAATAATTTCAATCCAATATGGGCCGCGCTAGTATTTGTTGACCAATGTGTTTGCGGATTAATTAGTCAGTGGGGTTAGTTGGTACACTTGGTTGGAGCATGTACCACAACAGTGTAACAACTTGCCCCACTGCATATTTTTAAAGTGTTACAGAACAATTGCCATATATTATTTTGTTTTATGAGAAATGAGGGACTATAAGAGAAAAACAGAGAGGGGGGATGGGAAATATTTCCAGATAGATCATTGCCTGAAATACAGACAGTTATGCCAGATGCCAGATGATAGACAGTTATGGGTGCTGAAAGTGTCCCTAATGAAGCAATAAAAGTAGTTCACAAGGAGCTAGACCCTCAGCAGGCAGTTCCATCAACATCAAGTGGAATACTTGTGAGTCCCCAACTGGCAGTTCCATCTACATCAAGTGTAATTCACGTGAATCCCCAACAGCTGCGGTCATATCCGTGGCAAATGAGCAAAGGAACAAGACAACAAAGCGGAGAAAAGTAACATCGTTCTGTGTAGACCAGCAGCCCAATGAAGGCCATGTTAGAGGCAGACGTTCATGAAAAAAAAAATGAAGTAAAAACATGAAAAAACGGGAAAGTTGGCAATTCTAATAAAAAGAAAATTTGTGTCTCCAAAGCTGCGAAAAAGAATTAAAAAAAAAATAATTTGCAATCATCAAGTTACGGCGAAGAAGATGAGGAATAGCTATGCCTGAAATGTCTAAAACCACGGTCGTAGTCAAAAGCTGGTGAAAATTGGGTTGAATGTGCATGCAGTGCAAAAGATGGGCCCATTCAAAATGTGTTAAAAAATGACCCGATATACGAGTATATTTGCCACAATTGTAACTGGGACTTAGAGATGGGTAGTGACAGTGAATAGAAAGAGAATAAATGTTCAAGTATATAAGTTTGTAATAATCCATGTTTTAGATCATAATCAAGCTGCTATTGTGATAGATGCAAGAAATATAAAAATATATTTAATTTGAAAAAATCAAAATTATGAAGACTATGTGACATTCCCTTGCAAAAGGACATTTCAGGTAGAAGACCAGTATTGTCTTTTAAAGTTCATGAACTTGATAGCATTGTCTACCCCTTCTTCTCACAGGGGAAGATTTGAAATAACAATTAGAAGACATTCCTTCAAGATAGTTTTTTGTAGACACCGAAGCAGAACACATCAGGACTGTGCCAGTTATAAGTTAAAACATAAGAGTTTATTCCAAGTAATTTCAGTAAATTAATAAGCATATTGCCTGTGTTATTGAATAGTATTTAAATATCTTTAAAGAATATATTTAATTTAATCTACCAGTGTTTTGTTAATTATTCTTATTACTTCTCTCTTAAACATATATACTTACAAGCCCCTTTTACTAAACCGCTCGTGCTACACCAACTACTACTACAAACACACTACTACTACACAACATCACCAAAAACATTTCACTATTATTATTCAAATAAAGATCTCATAATTTGTTTATTGAATATATTTCAGTTTTATTTACTTAAAATAAATACCCAAACATGTATTTTATACAATGTAACTACTTAGCCCCTCCGCATGTAGCAATAAGCCCCACCGAAGTGCAAGTTGTTACAGTATGCGCATTTTAATAGTATTTAAATTTTTTTTAAATGTTTCTTTCATTTTGAAAAATCTCAAAAAAAAAAAAAAATATAATTAGTAGAAATAAATGAGAACAACAAATTAATCAATTTTCAGCAATTTTGAGTGCAACATACAAAAAATGTCAACTGAAATTTGTAACAACAACCACCACCCTCCCCTACACTTTTAAAAAAAAAGATCTTAAAACACAAAATAAATGGACATTATTGTATTGTACAAAGGAAGTGTCATATACACTACTGTATTGCTTATATATATACGAGTATATGAATAAACCCACAGTTGAAAAATGGTCACCCTTATCTGAACAGTAATTTGCATACTATTTTAGTTTCCATATCATTTATACATTGATTTCACTTAGTTTTCTTTAAATAGAAATTCTAACGTGCTATGTAGGGAAAGGAGGAGTATTTATCTAAATTCATACTCTGAAAAGGTCACGGAGTTATTCATCAATAATGACGAATGAAAAATGCAAAGTCCAGATAACTCTATACATTTTTTTTAAGCGAATGAATAAATAGCGTTATGAAATAATCACTGGGTATTATTATTATTATTATTATTATTATTTTTATCTTTATTGTAATTTAAGGCGCGTCAACATCTATGGTCATTGGCGCCCGGAGCCTTCTCAGTGCACTGCCGGCATCCGGATAGTGTTCTCTCGTTACAGACAACACTGTCCATCACCGGACAATGAGCTGTAGAGGCTCGTAGGAAGAAAAAAAATCTAAGGGTAGTAAGTTGGAATCGAACCCTGGTCCTCCCGCATGGGAGTCCAGTACACTAACCACTTAGCTATTCCCTTCGCATTTTTTATAAATAAAAATATTATTAATAATAAGACAATTATTTGTTTTCGAAATTCATTTTTATTTATTTATTTATTTTTCTAAAGTACAGATTTTCAAAAACTCAACTATATGAAGTCATGGCAAAAATTTACATACACTTTTTTTTGTATTTTTTAATGTTTATTCTTTATCAGTAACCATAGTTAGAGGGTCCATCTCTTTATTTGCATGTTCCACAAGTATTACTTGCTTTAAATATATACATAGTGAAAAACAACTACTTTATATAGAAAACAAAAAACAATTATACAAGAAATACACAAGTAATTAAACAAATAAATTGAACTAATTATATATAATTATTCTTTTTACTTTCACTTACTCCTAAGTAAGAGGAAGTATTGTAATCGTGTCATATTTTCGATATCGAGTTTTCACCGGAAATATCCGTTTTGATGTCCCCTGAGTCCAAAAAAGTGGTTTTTAGCAAATGATCTGTTTGTGTGTGTATGTGTATG